>CASGFM010000058.1:0-84743 GCA_949316135.1 Choreutis nemorana
CTATAAATACCAGCTAAAAACGCGTTTCAGACATCAGTCTGTTGCTCACCGACCGTACGTACGTACGTTCGCATCGTTAGTTTGTGCCCTCGCAAGTCTTCACTTAATCAATCGACATGACCGGCCGTGGTAAGGGAGGAAAAGGTCTCGGAAAGGGAGGAGCTAAGCGTCACAGGAAAGTACTTCGTGATAACATCCAAGGTATCACGAAACCCGCTATCCGTCGTCTAGCCCGTCGTGGTGGTGTAAAGCGTATCTCCGGATTGATATACGAAGAGACCCGAGGTGTCCTGAAGGTATTCCTCGAGAACGTCATCCGTGACGCTGTCACATACACGGAGCACGCCAAGAGGAAGACCGTAACAGCCATGGATGTTGTCTACGCTTTGAAGAGACAAGGAAGAACCCTCTACGGATTCGGTGGTTAAAAGAGTTTCTGTCTCTTACCTTTTGTACATAATTATGATATGATAATTTTGTATCATCGAATCGAGAATTCGTTTGATATAAAAATTATTATGCATTTTATTACATAGGTAATTGATGAAATATCTAAAAAAGGCCCTTTTCAGGGCCGCATATAATTCTATGTTGTTGAGATGACATAATATTTTATGTTCCTTTTTAACAAGTTTCTTTAATCATATATCGTCTTAAACATAAAAATCCTACACTTTACGTTTTAAGCTAATCTATTATTCCTATTTATCAATTTTTGAGGTTAGAAACAGATTAAGTTTAAAAGTTAAATTTTTATGAGAGATGTGTTACAAAATGTTAGGTCGTTTTAGGTTAGGTTTGAAAAAGTTAGGTTATAATTTGTTAGGTTGAATTGATACACTTGAAAAAAAAAAGAAGTGAGGTTAAAAATTATTAGGTCTATCTAATACGAGATACACTCTAGAAAGAAAAAAAAAAAAAAAAAAAACAACCAAAATCAGTGTTTACGGACAATTCTCCCTCACTATAATATTCTCTTATCTCAGTGAAATGAAAATATCATAAGAACATACAAATTTAAACACAAACTTTTTTTTTTTTTCTTACTTTCGTAATTATTTGTTTTTTTTTTTTTTTTTTTTTTTTTAAGCACTTTTATAATTAATATTCATAACTAAATATAAAATAATAAAAAATGTTGTAGTAGGATCCGTTAGTATGAGGTCAAGTGAACAGTAGTTGATGGGACGTATGCGATGTTTCGTTGCTTTTACATTGAAATCGGTGGTATTTTAATATTATTCTACTTAAGAACAGCTTTTATGTCTCGAATAAAATTTTAAATATTTTCATTTATAAAGTATTTATTGTAATTTTAAATAAATCCTATACGTTACGTTAACTTACTTCGAGTCAAAAGTTGAAGAGAGCTCGTCCACTGTTTTACGACAGTCTATATAAAGACGTCGAAAATTGTGAAAAGTTCACTATCGTACGTAATGTTTTCTATTATATTTCAAGTTCTATATCTACCCTATCAAACTGATGGGTGTAAAATTCGTTAATTAATCGATTAAATAAGAAAAATAACATTTAAACTGAGCGCTCCATACGAGTGCTACGGTCTGTTGAAAATAAAGTTCGATACCTTTGTAATTATAAAAGTTGAAAACTTTTCAACGCATTTATACAATAAACGAACTCATATTCTATTTATGGATTGTTGAATTTCAACATTTCGTTTTAATTTGTCTGGGTAAAATATACATTTTCGAATACATGTTAGTGAAAAGTTGGAACTGTTGATACGAGAAAACGCATCTCGACATCGGTGTTCTCTTAGCGGTATGACTGAGCCGTCGCGCATTCGATAGAGCTCAGTGGCTCCCCCAACCGTGTTTGACGCGACCTTACTAAACTCACTAGCTCGCTCGCTCGCTCGCTTACTTGCTTGCCAGCTAACTTTTGTGTTGTTGTTTGAAGTTGAATTCAGGAAGAGAAGAGAAGAGAAATGGCAGACACAGCAGTCGCGTCAGAGGCTCCGGCTCCGGCTACACCAGCAAAGAAACCGAAGGCATCCGCCGGAGGAGCTAAGAAGCCGAAAGCTAAGCCTACCCACCCGAAGACGTCCGAAATGGTGAACAACGCCATCAAGGAGCTGAAGGAACGCAGCGGATCCTCCCTGCAGGCGATCAAGAAATACATCGCCGCCCAGTACAAGGTGGACGCCGAGAAGCTGGCACCATTCATAAGGAAATACCTAAAGAGCGCCGTCGAATCCGGAGCTTTGATACAAACTAAAGGAAAAGGTGCGTCCGGCTCGTTCAAGTTGGAATCGAAGTCTTCCTCGTCGAAGAAACCCGCCGCCACTGCCGCATCGAAGGCGAAGAAACCAGCAGCCGCGAAACCGAAGAAGGCCGCAGCCGCCTCCGTCGCCGCCGGAAAGGGTAAGAAGGCCGCCGCATCCGCCGCTTCGCCCTCGAAGGCTAAAGCCGCAACAAAGGACAAGAAGGCGGCCGCCGCTAAAAAGAAGCCCGCAGCTAAGAAGGCTGCCGCCAGCCCGGCCAAGTCTAAGGCCGCTCCCAAGGCGAAGAAGACGGCGAAGCCACCGACGAAGAAACCTAAAGCACCTAAACCCAAGAAGGCCGCCTCCACCCCTAAATCTAAGGTAGCTGCGAAGAAATCATCCGCCGCATCGAAAAAGTAAATCTCCCCGTTGACGCGTGTCGTCGGAGTGGGTGGATATGCTCGATCTCGTTCAAATGTTTGTCAGGCACCGACCGATCACACCGCGCGACGGTTGACCCTGACCCGACAGGCGGATGGACAGACAAAAAGCCCTTTTCAGGGCTAACACATGATTCAAGTTTTAATCATATAATGTACAATTGAAACTGTTTCATAAAACTGCTCGTCAAATTAATATACGACTACGACTACAATTACGACTACGACTACCACTAAACTTACGAGACACGGACACACGAAAAATTTTACCAAATTATCAGCCCTAATCATTTTCTCCACCTTTTTTTTTTTTTTTTTTTTTTTCTTCTTTTTCATTTTCTCTCACCCGTCTTCTCTTCCTTCCTTCCTTCCTTTCTTTCTATTTATTTCATCTAAAACCGTACGTCTACGTACGCCCGCCCGACTGCCCGACTTACTCTATTTGTTTTTTTTTTTTTTTTCTATTTTTTTTTTTATTATTATTATTTCCCCTCTACCCCTCAGAGACACACACAACGACCTGCATCGACTCTCGACTCGATTCGACTCGACTCGCTCGCTCGCTCGACGTTCACCCTACTACGCACGGTTAACGCCCAAACGATATATATATAAAGCGGACCGTAACGAACGAAAAATATTATTCTCGCTCGAACTACCGTCCCGTTCGGTCGGTTCTCTTTCAGTCAGTTTTCGAACTCTTAATCTTTTATAAATCATGTCTGGACGCGGTAAAGGCGGTAAGGTTAAGGGAAAGGCAAAGTCCCGTTCCAACCGCGCCGGTCTACAGTTCCCAGTCGGTCGTATACACAGGCTCCTGCGTAAGGGTAACTATGCAGAGAGAGTCGGTGCCGGAGCACCGGTTTACCTTGCTGCCGTGATGGAGTACTTGGCCGCTGAGGTGCTCGAGTTGGCCGGTAACGCCGCCAGGGACAACAAGAAGACCAGGATCATCCCGAGACATCTCCAGCTCGCCATCCGCAACGACGAGGAGTTGAACAAACTCCTATCCGGCGTCACCATCGCCCAGGGAGGTGTCCTGCCCAACATCCAGGCGGTGCTCCTGCCTAAGAAGACCGAGAAGAAGGCATAAGTGGTGGTGGTGTTGATCGTTGTCATCGTATGTCGATCGGCGGTATGTCCGTTAAGGTTCGAAGTTCGTTATAATAATTATTATCATGATGAAGGAAACTACTACATTGTGATAGTGTACGTAATGAATCTATCGATCCTTCGGAATTCCCAAAAAGGCCCTTTTCAGGGCCGCAATATGATTCAGTTTGCTATACTATTATATAGTTAACCGTTTCATTAAACATGATCAAAAGTCATCATCATCAATTCAATTCATATGTACACATAACCTAAAATATAATACAACAAAATCTTACAACATTCGAAACCTTATTTAAAATTTTGATATATCTATATACTCACTACTCATATTAATTAATATTTAAATATATATGATTTACGTCCCTATATAGTCAATCCGATTGAAATATAAAAATAATTATAATAATCATCTACTAATAGGTTTCAATCTATGACACTAATACTACTACTACTGCTACTAATTAATTATTACTTAATACATAAAGTAGATGAATAAATTATGTCCACATACATATAATAATAATGTAGTATATATTTATGTTATTTTGGACAACTAACATGAATCTTCCTTGTCCTGTTTTCTTGTTCCTCCCTACTCCCTCGTCGATCATTCATATACACAAACACCGACATCACAAAATGGACCCTACGATTGAAGAAAGGACATATCTTAAGGATACAACTAACTAAAAAAAAAAAAAAAAAACAATTTTTTTTTTTTTTTTTTTTTTTTTTTTTTTTTTTTTTTTTTTTTTTTTTTTTTTTTTTTTTTTTTTTTTTTTTTTTTGGACCCTAACTGCGGCCCTATTGGCCTTCGCAGCGTAACCGAACTAACCGCGCGGCGAGTGCTTCCCCGCAAGGGAGCGAGGCGCAGCGTAGCTGCGCGTCGCCTCCTTGCGTTGATGCCCTCAAAGCCGGGCATTACGTTGGGTCTACAAGCCTTAAGGCTGGGAGGCCTCAAAACTTGTAGCCCCAACGGGGTTATTTTAATTTTGGATGTAGCACAAAAGGTGCTACATCCCTCAACGGGTGCAAAGTGCAGATCTAGACTACAGGCTCGTCCTAAGGGCACCCATAGTGGGCTCGGACCTCGCTTAGGTGGCGCTGTTTTGTGCGAGTGAATTTATTCTGACTACTGAGAGAGACGCTTGGTGTGGATGGGCCGGCCCTTCCACGCCAAGTCGTCCTAACCGACTGGTGACACCGGCTAGTCTCATCGGATGTGACAACAGCCTGTAGGGTTGTCCGCTGAGAGAGGCTCAGACGTTCCAACCGGACTGGGAACTGATTTTTAGTTGAGGCTTCGAACTTAGTGTTCTCTGCCTATACACTGAGGTGTAGAGACGGGGACCGCAGCAACTCTAAGGGGTGTCTCGGAAGGAGACCGAACCTCGGCCTAGGTTGCCGCGGGCGATGCCCGAATTGGACTGAAGCGACCCGGCGCGTTCGTGTAATGTCTGTAGGCTGAAGGCCCTAAAAGCCTAGGCGGACGTCCTCTTCTCCTCCGACGTCGAGGACGGTGAACGCAATGTGTAGTAGTCTGTGGGTTAGCAAGAGTTATAGAATCGTCCGCGTCGTCTAATACGTTACGTGGGCGTCTATACTTCGGATCCGGATCCGGGATGTAGTTCGCGGCTTCGACCACGAGCGGGTTTGGATGTTTCGCGGCGCGCTCGAAATACTTTTTCGAGGCGGTTTTTAGGTAGTTCGATATGGATGGTAACCGAAGGTCCTTGTGTAAATCTACGTTGCGGACGTACCACGGCGCGTCCGTGGCGCGTCTTGTGAATCTATTTTGCACTCGTTGGAGTGACGTAAGTGCGGTTTTATTCGCGTGGGCAAACACTACGCCGGCGTAGGTCATGACGGGTCGAATACAGGTCTTGTACATCGTGACTTTATTTTTGAGGGACATTTTAGAACGGGCGCCTAAAAGGTGGTGAAGGCGAAAGAGGTAGAAATTTGCCCTGTTCTTAACGCGAGCGATGTGAGCGCTGAAAGTTAAACGTCTGTCGAGCGTGACGCCTAAGTATTTAACTTGAGTGACCCATGGAATGGGCTTCTCGAAGAGTTTGATTTTATGGGTGGGAATGCAACTGTTATAGTTGCGAAGACTTTTGGAAAAGTAGACCGCGGAACTCTTTTCCGGATTAACCTCAATCCTCCATTTGCGGAGCCACTCCCCTAAGGCAGTGGTGGCACGTTGGAGTTTGGCTGCGACGAAAGCGGGGGGACCTGACACGTATAGAGCCGTGTCGTCAGCGAAGAGCGCTAACTGGACGTTGGTACCGAATTGGACTTGTTCGGGGCGCGGGATGTCGTTTGTAAATAACGAGTAGAGGACAGGGGAGAGAGCGGAGCCTTGTGGGACCCCAGCTCTGAGCGGGCGCGGGGTTGATAGACAACCTTCGACGCGAAACCGGAAGCTTCGATCGGTGAGGAACTCTCGTATTATGAGTACGAGGCTGTCTGGGAAGCGCATATCAAACAGTTTATAGAGTAAACCGTTGTGCCAGACTTTATCGAACGCTTTGGCGATGTCAAAGAAGACCGCTCCCGAGCCTCTCGACTTACCGGGGCGGTTGAACGCGTCGTGAATGTGTTCCGTGATGCGGTGGACTTGTTGGACGCAGCTGTGGCGAGCGCGGAAACCGAATTGCTCGTTAATGAGCAGATGGTTTGAGTTGATATGGGACCAGAGTCTAGTCAAGAGGACTTTCTCGTAGACTTTTCCTAAGACTTTTAGGAGGCTGATAGGCCGATAGCTAGCGGGGGAGTCGCGGGGTTTCCCCGGTTTGTGGATCCCTATTACTATTGCCTCCTTCCAGGCGGCTGGGAAGTGGCATTGGATTATTAGCGAATTTATTATTCTGACTAATAATAGAATTAAATGCGGGGGTAGTATCTTAAGAACCTTATTCGAGATGCCGTCTGCCCCTGGGGCTTTGCGCGGTCTAAATTTCTTGATTATTGATCGGACTTCGTCTACGGAGACGGGAGAGATTTTATCGCGGGGCGTAATTTGTACGCGGCGGGCGACCTCTGAGTCGATTTCGCGGATATGTGTCGGATCGGCGGGTTGTCGCGACGGGGAACATTGAAGCTCCATGCTTTCTGCCAGGCATTCGGCTTTTTCGTCGTCGTAGAAAGCCGGGTTCTGTGGGGGGTCTCTTTTCAACGGAGGTATGGCCTCGGATGTACCATCGGACTTGAGTGCGCGTGCCAACCTCCAATAGGCGAGGTGGCTCGGTGATATCTCAGCCATGAGTCTGTCCCAGTCGTTGTCGCGAAACTCGGCTATAAGGTTCTTTACGTCCCTCTGTAAAGCTCTCATATAGATTCGTTTCTGTTCGTCAGGCCTGGAATCGTAGTCACGCATGGCGGCGTTCTTTTCTCTCATTTTTGTCTTCACGGTCTCAGGCAATACAAAGCGGCGATCATTCACCACTCTGATTTTCCGAGAACTCTGACTGAGAACAGTCTGAAGATGACTAGTGAGCAGAGCGATTGCGGTGTCGGTGTCATCGGTCGAGTAAAATTCGTCAAGGATTTTATCGAGATCGGGGGATGAGATTGCCTTAAGGGCCTCTGCTGCCGCCTTCCAATCCACGATGGTTTTGGTGAGGGGTAGAGCTTCTGAGTCGGGTCCTAGCGAAAGGAGGACGGGTCTGTGATCCGAGTCGAGTTCGTGTAGCGTTTCAATGGAACGAAGCCTGAGGCCGACGTTCTTCAAGAGCGCTATGTCGAGTATGTCCGGTCTATGCTGATAGTTGTGAGGGTAGTGCGTGGGAGTCATCGGCGCGATGACGTCAAAGTTTAGAGTTTCCGAAAACTCTTCTAATTTAAGCCCGTTGGGGTTCGAGGTTGCGCAATTCCAGAGTGGATTTTTGCAGTTTAGGTCGCCGGCTATGATAACCGACTCCCCTAAGTTGGAGAGAATATCTAGGTCGCTCTGTAGGAGCTCCTTGTTAGGGGAAAGATAAGCCGACGCGATGATGACGGGCGAGTGGCCGGTCATACCCAGCAGGCAAACAGAGACCTCAATGTTCCGTAGGGACGCGGGAGGGTCGAGCGGTATGCAGTGCAAGGACCTTTTATGATAGATAAGAGTGCCACCCTTCGCGGCAACTCTATCGTTACGAATGATATTATAATTCGCGATGCGCGGATCTCTTTGGCTAGGTTTTAAAAACGTTTCCTGTACTAGCAGGATGTCTATTTGATGCGTGGTGAGGAAGTTCGATACCTCATCCTTTTGGTTGCGGAGTCCGTCCGCATTATAAAATGCCAACGCGATCGATTTTGGCTTCAAACGCGCGTTCCTAGCCATTGAGATTTATTTATTTTTTGTTTTTGATCGTCTGCTGGATAGCAGAGAATAGCGCCGAGTGATTTACGATCACTTGGACGGTCGCGACGGGTGACGGAGCCGCGCGGAGCTCTGACGCGGCGACGAGGAGCTCGTCTATGTTAACCGCCTCCAGAAATTCGATGAGGTAGGCCATGTCGTCGGAGGCCGAGGACTGTACCGGGACAGTGGGCGGTAACGGGGCGATAGGTTTGTTCGTGATCGCGATCGCGGTTTTCGCGGGTGCGGGTTTGGCTGGCACCGCGGCGGAGGTGCCAGGTAGCGGCTTGGCCCAAGCGTTGGGCCTCGGAGTCGGAGCTAGAACCGGCTTGACCGGTGCCGGCTTTGGTGGCTGCCCGGAGGGGGCTGCCCTATAGAAGTTGTCTCGCGCGTAGACAGGGCCGGGTCCGGCGCGTTGGAATTGGAAGCGTTTGAAGGCCCTGTCGAGGACCTTTTTATTGCTTTTAGGGCATTTCGGACAGCCCCTATGGCTTGACGGGTGCCCTGTCTGTAAGCAGTTACAGCAGGCGACGGGCTCAGTTGAGTCGGGTGCGCGCGGGCAGTCTTTAGTGCCGTGATCGCCGATGCATTTAACACATCGCGGGCGGCCGTAGCAGTTCGTGGCCGAGTGGCCGAACAATTGGCAGTTGTGGCACTGCCCCGGGGAAGTGCTCTTGTGAGGGGCTTCGAAGTGAAGCCCCGAAAGCATGCAGATTGACCGCATGTTGAAGATGGTTTTAGCGTATTCCGTACGCTGCAAAATTACAAGGACCATGTTGTATGGCGCCTTGTCCCTGTTGTACATGCGGTGGACCGCCTGTACGGGGAAGTCTTTGGACTCTAAGTCCTCCTTGACGTATTTGGTATCCATCTCCCGGGGGATACCACGGATGACTACTCGGAGGGCACGATCCTCCGAGAGGGTGTAAGTGTGAAAAGGGATCTTTTGATCCCTTAAGAACTTAGTGACGGACCTAAAGTCGTCCGTAAACTGCATCTGGACTCGGATACCAGATGCGGAGTTGGCGGCGGACAGGAAGTGTAACTTCCTATCATTGATTGCCTTGGAAACCGAGTTCCAGGCGGCCTTATCGTGAAGGTATATTGGCGGGGGTCTGGCAGGAGCCTTACCCGGGGGGCGCGCGGCCTTCGGGGCCGGGGACGTTGCTCGCGACGATGGCTTCGCCGCGGGTTTTTGGGCCTTGGACGGGCCCGACATTGGGGGTGGGGAGGCGCTCGGGGCCTTCCTTTTCCTTGTGACGGTAGTGAAACTACCGTCCAACGGAGCAGAGCCGCTGCACTCCATTTCAGAGTCGGACTCTTCAACGTCTAAACAATGAAATCGGTTCGCAGTTACTGCTGGAACCGGAGATGGGGCGGGGCTAGGCGCGAACGCGGCTTGGGATCTGTTGACCCTTGGGTCACGCGGATGAAGCGCGGGGGTTGGCGCCACGTGCGAGGACGCGGGGGTTGGGGATGAGGGCCGAGACGAAGCGGCAGACGGCCGTTTTTCGGCTTCTCTTAAGAGGTGAGAAGCCACCTCTGGGTAATGCTCCCGGAGGAACGATAGCGAAGACCCGAAAGGGTCCGCGGCCGCGGGCGGCGGCTCCATCCTGCACTCCGTAGTGCAGGACGGGTGGGTATAAGGCCTCCCTGCCTGGGTATGGCAGGGAGGAGTGTACCTAGGATGAGCCCTAGTTATGCGGCCTCTGGCTTTCTCAATGTCCAGAGGGTGTGTACCTAAATGCCCTAGCAGCCTGACTTACCGAGGGCCGGCTCTCTATTGAGGTCCGATCCAAACGGTACTCCAGGAATGGGATTTAAGGATAGGAAGGGTTGAGGAGGGAGATGACTGGGGTTGACTAGGGGGTCACTCCCAATGCCAACTTGTCCAATCCCAGCGGATACTGGCGGTTCGCTGATGAACCGCGAGCCTCCGGTAAGGCTCTGGGAACAACTATCGCTTGTTAGCACCGTTAGGTTTCCCGCGATAGCCCCACAAGTAAAAACCCGATGACTTAATGTTTTAAATAAATGCACTTGTCTTGAAAAAGACACGTACAAGTACTCGAAACTAATAATCTGTGCAAGCCGTGAGAACGACACAGTGCACTGACGTATTGTCCTAAGACAATAGGCGGGTCGTCGCAGGTGCGCGCAGGTAGCCGGCCAGATGGCGGTCGGCGGATGCAGCGGGAGCGGCGGAGGCGAGCAGGTGTCCGAGCTGGTCGGATGCCCGAGTCGGAATCGATGAAAAAAAAAAACAATTGAATTTTTTCTTAATATATATAAAAAGTGGAGTGTAGTGTAGTGGGGATAACGATCGAGTCGATCACCCCGCTCGCCTCTGCCCCTACCGCGGGTGTAAAGTTTAATACTGTCACGCCATTGGTTGAAACGATCGCGATCGTAGTCTACAGTCCGCCACTGTTCGGAGTCAATAAATACGAGATTTTTCTAGTATCGAGCATCATTCTCACTCAAACCGTCTGAGCGGAGAGCACAGTAGTTCACGTATAACAGTTTTTATTAACTCTATACAATATGCCACCCAAGACTAGCGGTAAGGCCGCCAAGAAATCCGGCAAGGCGCAGAAGAACATCTCCAAATCTGACAAGAAAAAGAAGAAGCACAAGAGGAAGGAGAGCTACGCCATCTACATCTACAAGGTGCTGAAGCAAGTCCACCCGGACACCGGTATCTCCAGTAAGGCGATGTCCATCATGAACTCGTTCGTGAACGACATCTTCGAGCGTATCGCAGCTGAAGCTTCCCGGCTCGCCCACTACAACAAGAGATCCACCATCACCTCCAGGGAGGTCCAGACTTCGGTGAGGCTACTTCTGCCCGGTGAGCTCGCAAAGCACGCCGTCAGTGAAGGCACGAAAGCCGTCACCAAGTACACCAGCTCCAAGTGAGCGGAGTGCGTTGAATCTTACGAGGACCGTTACACGTTACGTTTTACCGATCCGATTCGTATTCAACAAACAAAAGGCCCTTTTCAGGGCCACTATATGATTCTTTAAAATAATTATTTATTTTAAGTTCTATGAAACATCGTCAAAACTGTACCTACTAAAATTATGAATGAATGAATGAATGACTGACTGACTGGGAGTTCAGTACGCTGGGTTATCGCTTGAATCGCTTGTAGGTGTAGTGTGATAAGTAAGCATAAATAAATTTAGGAGAAATTATAAATAAAAAGTAGAGAGAGAGAGAGAAAAAAAAAAAAAAAAAAAAAAACTGACACATACAGTAAAATAAAAATAACCGACTGGCACGACGAATGTGCATATTACATTATGGATTGTAGTTTTATTCATTCGTAGTATTTATGATTGTAAATAAAATTTTATAAATATAATTTAATTTTTAATATGAATTTTATGAAAGCAAATTAAATGGCATTAGAAAAAAAAAAAAAAAAAAAAAAAAAAAGAAACAAAATCTCAATCAACTCCCCACCCCACCACGGCCGGCGCTGACGTGCGTTAGTATAAATATGCCTGTTGGACGACTCACTGTTTTTATTTAACGTTCAACTTACGTTCGAGTAAGAGTACCCTCTCAGTTTTTCAGTCAGTCGTTGTGTGTTGATTGATCGTGTTGTGTGTTCGAGTATAAAAAATGGCACGTACAAAGCAGACCGCTCGTAAATCCACCGGTGGTAAGGCACCGCGTAAACAGCTCGCCACCAAGGCAGCCAGAAAGAGCGCACCGGCTACCGGTGGTGTCAAGAAGCCTCACCGTTACAGGCCAGGTACCGTCGCCCTCCGTGAGATCCGTCGCTACCAGAAGAGTACCGAGCTTCTGATCCGCAAGCTGCCATTCCAACGTCTCGTCCGTGAGATCGCACAGGATTTCAAGACCGATCTCCGTTTCCAGAGCTCAGCCGTGATGGCCCTTCAGGAGGCTAGCGAAGCTTACCTGGTCGGTCTCTTCGAAGACACCAACCTGTGCGCCATCCACGCCAAGCGTGTCACAATCATGCCCAAGGACATTCAGCTCGCACGCAGGATCCGCGGTGAACGCGCTTAAGCTGTGGTCGACTTACAATCACTTCAAATGTTATATTGTCCCTACTTTGAGTTATACTGACTGCGGTTATCTCTCTCGATGATAAATTGAGTTGAGATGATTATGTTGGTTAACAATATTTAGGGATTAATATACATAATTCTAAAAGGCCCTTTTCAGGGCCGCACATGATTCGAAATACGTACTTGCCTACAGTACATGAAGTTTCTTAAGACTTTTACGTCATTCATTCGTTATAAATGTATTAAATAATTTAATTTATTTATGAAAAATCAAACCCCTTTTATTATACATTATTATGGATGGTTAATTAATAAGATTTTATATATATATATATATACACACCTACTAAACCAAACTAAATATTACTTACTTACCTCGTAGTCGTCGTAGTAGGGCATGTAGCACATTTACCGTTTCTTTTTTCGTTGTAGTGTATCCCTGTAGTAGTAGAATCTGAAATTTAAATAAAAAAAAAAAAAAAAAAAAAAAAAAAAAAAAAAAAAAAAAAAAAAAAAAAGTTTAATTATTCACATAGAAGGTTTAATAAAGATGAGTTTCACTATTTTTACGCTAAATCTCTTTGATACGTGTAGGTAGGTATCCCTTAAGCGATATTATAACTTTATAAAACTGATGGGTATTTATAATATATATTAATAAAAATCAATTAAATAAACTAAAACGTAAGGAAAAATAATAATTTTTGCGTCAAAAACAAAACCAACGGGCAGGGCAGGAGTTGGGGGGGACTCGAATACGTACAGATACAGTCGGATCAGTCTGCACAGGCGCGCCCCGGCTATAAATACCAGCTAAAAACGCGTTTCAGACATCAGGATCAGCTGACCAGCCCAAGCGCTCGGACCACGCCTACACTCGAAGAATAACCGCCTTGATTTGCTGAGCCAAATCAAAGCCATTCGCCGGTAGCGGAGAGACTCGTCATCCCTAAGCTTCCTGGTTTGTGTAGCCGGCCCTCGACGAGTTACCGAACCCGGTCTTCCACCAGCGGAAAGCCCCGGGCTAGGTACTCGGCCGACTGGCCACACGGCTGCATGACCATCTGGTCGCGCAGGGCCCGTATCCCCCCGCTACTCCATGGACCCAGTCCATGGCAAAGGCCCTTCTAAGGGCCAAACCAACAGTCCTTCTCAGGGCTACACCGCCGCCGCCGAAGAAAGCTCCTCGCAGGGCTTAAATTCGGCCCCAACTACCAGCAGCCAGACCCACGACGAGGCAACGTATCGCGTCTCGTTACCCATTCATGGAGGGTGGGCGCCGACCGCGATACCAAACCAGCCGCCGAGGGAAGCCGTCCTGGACACGTCAACCGACGTGATGTCGTGGATGGAAGGCTTCCTCAAGCACATGAGGGCTAAGGGGGTGGAGCTCACCCTCACAGGAAGCCAGGAGACGTCTGAGGAGGAACGCAGTTTCGCCGAAGACAGTTTCTTGAAGTCATACGGCGACGTCTTCGCCTCGTCCTTCGCCACGGAGGCGGGGGTACGAAGACAGCGAAGCCCAGAGACCCAGCCACCAAAAGAAACCAAGAGAGTCTGCAGGGAGACCCTCGCACAAAGGGACCCCAGGATGCGCTCACGCTCAAGCGGCGCAGAGCACTCGACGCCGGCCCCCCCCACCCCAGGCCCCTCCCCGCAACCGACGCAAGCGCCGACGGCAGCGCCACCGAGTTTTGCGGCGGCCGTGCGAACTGCGCCCAACGCAACCGCGACAGGCAACGCGGCGCCCGGGACATCCGCCGCCCCCAACACCACCGCCGCCACCCCCGCAACCGCAACCGCCGCAGCCACAGCCACTACACCCGCCACCACCGCGAAGAAGCCGCGCTACCCGCCGCTAGTAGTAGAAACGCTGCCGAACTGGGCCACCCATTTCCGGGCCCTCCGGGAAAGGCTCGGACACCCGCCGAACGCGCGCCCCTTCGGAAAGGGGTTTAGATTCACCCCTGCGAGCGGCGAAGAGTACAGGCTGATCCAACGATACCTGTCAGAAATCGAAAAAACTGACAAGGTGTCCTGGTTCAGCTACAGTCTGCCAGCTGAGCGCAGCCTGAAGGTGGCCATAAGGGGGCTGCCCGCCGACACCAACACCGACGCCATCGCCGAGGAGCTCCGCAGGAAGGGCTTCGGGGCAGAATACGTCCGCCACATCAAGGCGAGATGGGGCAAACCGGGCTGTATCTTCTACGCCCAAATCACAAAGACGCCGGACACAACCCCGGCGATCTATGATGTCGACGAGCTCCTCAACATGCCGGGGGTGAAGATTGAGGCATGGAGAGGGAAGAAGGGACCGGCGCAGTGCCACAGGTGCCAAAAATTCAGGCACTCCTCCCACTGCTGCCACAGGGAGATGGCCTGCGTCATCTGCGGCGAGTCCCACGCCGCCAAGGAATGCCCGCGCCCCAAAGAGGAGAAGCCGACGTGTGCGAACTGCGGGGGCGAGCACACGGCCAACAACCCCCGCTGCCCAGTGTTCCAGCGGGAGACGAGGAACAAGAAGGCGGGGACAGTAGCCACCACCGTCCCGAACAAACAGGCGCCGGCAACCGTGATCCCAAACACGGTCGAGGAGCACGCCGGGGCCACCCTCATGGCACCCGCCAACCCACCATCGAGCCGCCAAGCGAAGCCAGCCAAGCTGAGGGCCAAAAAGAAGAGGACAAAGAAGGCAGCGCCCCCCACCACCGCTGCCCCCACCAACACCGCAGCCCCCACTACCGCTACCCCCACCACTGCAGCCGGCACCACTCAGCAAGCTCGAGCGGCCCCCCCCACCTCAGCCCCGCGCGCCGCGGTCCCCCGCCCCGCCACCGGTCAAACGACAGCAGCGACACAAGCGGCCGGCGCAGCTAACGATCGCCTTACAATCATCACCAAGGCGATCAACGTACTGCAAGAGGTCCTGCTGGCCTTACAAACCGGCGCCGACCCGGTGCCGGTAATCTTCAAGGGGATCGCCAACCTTCTCACGTAGAATTCAACTGGAAGCACTTAAAAATTCTACACTGGAACGCCTGCAGCCTGCGATCAAAGGTTACGCTTCTAAAAGCGCTTCTCAAGGAGAGAGACATCGACGTGGCGCTACTGTCGGAAACTCTGCTGGCCCCCACCGACACCATCAAGTTCCCGGGTTACCACATATACCGGAAGGACGAGAGATCTCCGGAAGGCCGCAGATACCGCGGATTGGCAATACTTGTGAAACGACGTGTCGTTCACCAGCCGATCCCGGTCAGCGAGTTAGAGTCCATGCAAGCGCTCGGCGTGGAGATACTAGCCGCCGGCGCCCAGCTTCGCATCTTTGCCGCTTACCGCCCGCCGCACGACACCCTCCAGCTGGCCGATGTCCGCACTCTCCTGGACTCGGCCCTGCCAACGGTCATAGCGGGCGACTGGAATTGCAAGCATACTGCTTGGAACTCAACTCGCATCTGCGCAAATGGACGACGACTTTTCGATGACGCCGAGAACAACGGTTACAGCGTCGACGGCCCTGAGATGCCAACCATCTACCACTACCAGGGAGACGGGGTCCCCGACGTTATCGACCTTGTCGTCCACCAACGCCTTCCCAGCTCGCCGCAGCAGGAAGTCATAACAGACGAGCTCCAGTCGGACCACCAACCTGTCCTACTACTGCTGCCGCTCGAGCCGACGAGAACTCTCGTCCCAGCGCCACGTCCGAAGATCGACTGGGACTGCTTCTCCCGGTCCCTTCAAGCGTCCTGTCCGTCGATCGCTCTCTCCACGCCGGATGACGTCGAACGACTCGCCGAAGACATCTCCACCTGCATCCAGAACGCTCTACACGCCGCGTCAACACCGAAGCCAGGGCGGAGGGCACCGCCCCGCCTCCCGCCCTCTATCGCCGACCGAATCGCCGAGAAGAGGCGACTACGGATGCAGTGGCAATCGACGAGATGTCCCACGCTGAAGTCGAAGCTAAACGAGCTCGCGGAGTTAGTGAAGTCTGAGCTAAACGACTACGCCTCGGAGAGCTGGCTAATCCGCATCGAAGACGCGGCAGACGATTGGACCTCTATCCATAAGCTCTGCCGTCAAGTATCGAACTCTCCGGCCCCAGTGAGACCGCTCCTTCACTCAGATGGAACTCCGCGCTACCGAGCCGAAGATCGAGCTGAAATCTTCGCAGAGTGCCTAGAACGCCAATTCCAGCCGAACCCGAACATCGACACGACGCATACCGAAGAAGTCGAGCAACACCTTGAACGCTATCTTGCAGCGCCGATAGCCCCAGAAGAGGACCCTATCGTGTTCTCTCCGGGACAAGTGCAGCATGTATTACGTCACCTGAAGCCCAGGAAAGCGCCGGGCGCCGACGGTGTCACCAACGCGGCCCTGCGACACCTACCACCCCGCGCAGTCGCCGCGTTGACCCGTCTCTACAACGGCGTCATGCGCACCTGCCACTTCCCCGCTACGTGGAAACTGGGCCACGTAATCATGCTACCGAAGCCGCTCAAGGACACGAAGAAGCCGGAGAGCTATCGGCCCATCACCCTGCTGCCTACCATCTCCAAGGTGTTCGAAAAACTCCTTCTTCGGTACCTACAACCACACGTCGTCCCTCGCAATGAACAGTTCGGGTTCAGAGCGGAGCACAGCACAACGCTCCAACTGTCCAGAGTACTGCACCACATGGCGGGAGCCATAAACAAGAAGAGCTACTCGGCTGCAGTATTCCTGGACATGGAAAAGGCGTTCGATCGCGTTTGGCACTCAGGCTTGGTGTACAAGCTCGCGACGTCACCGGCACCTCGGCGCATCGTGAAAACGATCGCGTCGTTTCTACGGGACAGATCGTTCCAGGTCAAGGTGGAGGGGACTCTATCATCGACCCGTCTCATCGCAGCCGGAGTACCACAAGGCAGCTGCCTATCCCCGTGCTGCTACAGCGTCTTCACGGATGACATCCCGACCCCCCCGAATGTCCAGTTGGCGTTGTACGCGGATGACACCGCGTACATATCAACCTCCATCAACTACAAGCACGCCGCCAAGAAGCTGCAGTCGGCCCTAGACGCGCTTCCCGCCTGGCTGGCTAAATGGAGGTTGAACGTCAACGTAACGAAGACGCAGGCGATGCTGACGGGACACACCCCCCTCCCCCCGCCCCTGAGACTCAGGAACGAAGAGATCCCGTGGAAAAGAGAAGCCAAATACCTAGGCGTAACCTTTGATCGCAGGCTGACGATGCGCGCGCACGTCGCTCAAGTCATTAGCTCGACCAGAGTCGCAAGGAACCTGCTCCGTCCAGTGCTCACCTCCAATCTCCCGCTGCGAGTGAAGATCGGGGTCTACAAGACCTACATCAGACCTCGCCTCACGTATGCTGCCCCGGCCTGGTTCGCCCTCGTCAGCGAACCCAGCCGCCGACGACTCCGTGCGCAACAGAACCTTGTGTTGCGCACCATTACCGGGGCGCCTAGATACGTGAGGAATGCCACGATCCAGCGGGACCTTAACATGGAATCACTGGACGTCTTCGTCGGGCGGCTCGCAAACAAGATGTTTGAGCGCACTGATGCATCCAGGATGGACCACATCAAAGACCTGGCCCCCTACCATGCGCGCCCGCCCGACAGGAGAGCTTATCCAAGAGACCTGGTCGTTGAAGACGAGAGCGACTAAATCTACGTGCCGCCATCAGTTCCGGAAGTGCTTCCGGTTGAATCACCGACCCCCACCCACGACGACCTGCACTGCCCTCTCCTCGCTGATGGTTCGCTGGGCCTCCCCGAATGGGGTCTCACCCGGCAGGGCTAATCGCGGAGAGGGTAAATGAAACGTAAAAAAGGACTAGATCGCGCCGAAAGGCGAACCAAGGAGCCCCGCTAGCTAGTAGGCTAGCGGCGAGTGAAACTCCGAGAGAGAGGCGTAGCCTCGGAATCGGCTCCCCGCACCCCCCCTTCGGGGGGCGCGAGAAGATATCCACACGATTTCAGACATCAGTCTGTTGCTCACCGACCGTACGTACGTACGTTCGCATCGTTAGTTTGTGCCCTCGCAAGTCTTCACTTAATCAATCGACATGACCGGCCGTGGTAAGGGAGGAAAAGGTCTCGGAAAGGGAGGAGCTAAGCGTCACAGGAAAGTACTTCGTGATAACATCCAAGGTATCACGAAACCCGCTATCCGTCGTCTAGCCCGTCGTGGTGGTGTAAAGCGTATCTCCGGATTGATATACGAAGAGACCCGAGGTGTCCTGAAGGTATTCCTCGAGAACGTCATCCGTGACGCTGTCACATACACGGAGCACGCCAAGAGGAAGACCGTAACAGCCATGGATGTTGTCTACGCTTTGAAGAGACAAGGAAGAACCCTCTACGGATTCGGTGGTTAAAAGAGTTTCTGTCTCTTACCTTTTGTACATAATTATGATATGATAATTTTGTATCATCGAATCGAGAATTCGTTTGATATAAAAATTATTATGCATTTTATTACATAGGTAATTGATGAAATATCTAAAAAAGGCCCTTTTCAGGGCCGCATATAATTCTATGTTGTTGAGATGACATAATATTTTATGTTCCTTTTTAACAAGTTTCTTTAATCATATATCGTCTTAAACATAAAAATCCTACACTTTACGTTTTAAGCTAATCTATTATTCCTATTTATCAATTTTTGAGGTTAGAAACAGATTAAGTTTAAAAGTTAAATTTTTATGAGAGATGTGTTACAAAATGTTAGGTCGTTTTAGGTTAGGTTTGAAAAAGTTAGGTTATAATTTGTTAGGTTGAATTGATACACTTGAAAAAAAAAAGAAGTGAGGTTAAAAATTATTAGGTCTATCTAATACGAGATACACTCTAGAAAGAAAAAAAAAAAAAAAAAAAACAACCAAAATCAGTGTTTACGGACAATTCTCCCTCACTATAATATTCTCTTATCTCAGTGAAATGAAAATATCATAAGAACATACAAATTTAAACACAAACTTTTTTTTTTTTTCTTACTTTCGTAATTATTTGTTTTTTTTTTTTTTTTTTTTTTTTTAAGCACTTTTATAATTAATATTCATAACTAAATATAAAATAATAAAAAATGTTGTAGTAGGATCCGTTAGTATGAGGTCAAGTGAACAGTAGTTGATGGGACGTATGCGATGTTTCGTTGCTTTTACATTGAAATCGGTGGTATTTTAATATTATTCTACTTAAGAACAGCTTTTATGTCTCGAATAAAATTTTAAATATTTTCATTTATAAAGTATTTATTGTAATTTTAAATAAATCCTATACGTTACGTTAACTTACTTCGAGTCAAAAGTTGAAGAGAGCTCGTCCACTGTTTTACGACAGTCTATATAAAGACGTCGAAAATTGTGAAAAGTTCACTATCGTACGTAATGTTTTCTATTATATTTCAAGTTCTATATCTACCCTATCAAACTGATGGGTGTAAAATTCGTTAATTAATCGATTAAATAAGAAAAATAACATTTAAACTGAGCGCTCCATACGAGTGCTACGGTCTGTTGAAAATAAAGTTCGATACCTTTGTAATTATAAAAGTTGAAAACTTTTCAACGCATTTATACAATAAACGAACTCATATTCTATTTATGGATTGTTGAATTTCAACATTTCGTTTTAATTTGTCTGGGTAAAATATACATTTTCGAATACATGTTAGTGAAAAGTTGGAACTGTTGATACGAGAAAACGCATCTCGACATCGGTGTTCTCTTAGCGGTATGACTGAGCCGTCGCGCATTCGATAGAGCTCAGTGGCTCCCCCAACCGTGTTTGACGCGACCTTACTAAACTCACTAGCTCGCTCGCTCGCTCGCTTACTTGCTTGCCAGCTAACTTTTGTGTTGTTGTTTGAAGTTGAATTCAGGAAGAGAAGAGAAGAGAAATGGCAGACACAGCAGTCGCGTCAGAGGCTCCGGCTCCGGCTACACCAGCAAAGAAACCGAAGGCATCCGCCGGAGGAGCTAAGAAGCCGAAAGCTAAGCCTACCCACCCGAAGACGTCCGAAATGGTGAACAACGCCATCAAGGAGCTGAAGGAACGCAGCGGATCCTCCCTGCAGGCGATCAAGAAATACATCGCCGCCCAGTACAAGGTGGACGCCGAGAAGCTGGCACCATTCATAAGGAAATACCTAAAGAGCGCCGTCGAATCCGGAGCTTTGATACAAACTAAAGGAAAAGGTGCGTCCGGCTCGTTCAAGTTGGAATCGAAGTCTTCCTCGTCGAAGAAACCCGCCGCCACTGCCGCATCGAAGGCGAAGAAACCAGCAGCCGCGAAACCGAAGAAGGCCGCAGCCGCCTCCGTCGCCGCCGGAAAGGGTAAGAAGGCCGCCGCATCCGCCGCTTCGCCCTCGAAGGCTAAAGCCGCAACAAAGGACAAGAAGGCGGCCGCCGCTAAAAAGAAGCCCGCAGCTAAGAAGGCTGCCGCCAGCCCGGCCAAGTCTAAGGCCGCTCCCAAGGCGAAGAAGACGGCGAAGCCACCGACGAAGAAACCTAAAGCACCTAAACCCAAGAAGGCCGCCTCCACCCCTAAATCTAAGGTAGCTGCGAAGAAATCATCCGCCGCATCGAAAAAGTAAATCTCCCCGTTGACGCGTGTCGTCGGAGTGGGTGGATATGCTCGATCTCGTTCAAATGTTTGTCAGGCACCGACCGATCACACCGCGCGACGGTTGACCCTGACCCGACAGGCGGATGGACAGACAAAAAGCCCTTTTCAGGGCTAACACATGATTCAAGTTTTAATCATATAATGTACAATTGAAACTGTTTCATAAAACTGCTCGTCAAATTAATATACGACTACGACTACAATTACGACTACGACTACCACTAAACTTACGAGACACGGACACACGAAAAATTTTACCAAATTATCAGCCCTAATCATTTTCTCCACCTTTTTTTTTTTTTTTTTTTTTTTCTTCTTTTTCATTTTCTCTCACCCGTCTTCTCTTCCTTCCTTCCTTCCTTTCTTTCTATTTATTTCATCTAAAACCGTACGTCTACGTACGCCCGCCCGACTGCCCGACTTACTCTATTTGTTTTTTTTTTTTTTTTCTATTTTTTTTTTTATTATTATTATTTCCCCTCTACCCCTCAGAGACACACACAACGACCTGCATCGACTCTCGACTCGATTCGACTCGACTCGCTCGCTCGCTCGACGTTCACCCTACTACGCACGGTTAACGCCCAAACGATATATATATAAAGCGGACCGTAACGAACGAAAAATATTATTCTCGCTCGAACTACCGTCCCGTTCGGTCGGTTCTCTTTCAGTCAGTTTTCGAACTCTTAATCTTTTATAAATCATGTCTGGACGCGGTAAAGGCGGTAAGGTTAAGGGAAAGGCAAAGTCCCGTTCCAACCGCGCCGGTCTACAGTTCCCAGTCGGTCGTATACACAGGCTCCTGCGTAAGGGTAACTATGCAGAGAGAGTCGGTGCCGGAGCACCGGTTTACCTTGCTGCCGTGATGGAGTACTTGGCCGCTGAGGTGCTCGAGTTGGCCGGTAACGCCGCCAGGGACAACAAGAAGACCAGGATCATCCCGAGACATCTCCAGCTCGCCATCCGCAACGACGAGGAGTTGAACAAACTCCTATCCGGCGTCACCATCGCCCAGGGAGGTGTCCTGCCCAACATCCAGGCGGTGCTCCTGCCTAAGAAGACCGAGAAGAAGGCATAAGTGGTGGTGGTGTTGATCGTTGTCATCGTATGTCGATCGGCGGTATGTCCGTTAAGGTTCGAAGTTCGTTATAATAATTATTATCATGATGAAGGAAACTACTACATTGTGATAGTGTACGTAATGAATCTATCGATCCTTCGGAATTCCCAAAAAGGCCCTTTTCAGGGCCGCAATATGATTCAGTTTGCTATACTATTATATAGTTAACCGTTTCATTAAACATGATCAAAAGTCATCATCATCAATTCAATTCATATGTACACATAACCTAAAATATAATACAACAAAATCTTACAACATTCGAAACCTTATTAAAAATTTTGATATATCTATATACTCACTACTCATATTAATTAATATTTAAATATATATGATTTACGTCCCTATATAGTCAATCCGATTGAAATATAAAAATAATTATAATAATCATCTACTAATAGGTTTCAATCTATGACACTAATACTACTACTACTGCTACTAATTAATTATTACTTAATACATAAAGTAGATGAATAAATTATGTCCACATACATATAATAATAATGTAGTATATATTTATGTTATTTTGGACAACTAACATGAATCTTCCTTGTCCTGTTTTCTTGTTCCTCCCTACTCCCTCGTCGATCATTCATATACACAAACACCGACATCACAAAATGGACCCTACGATTGAAGAAAGGACATATCTTAAGGATACAACTAACTAAAAAAAAAAAAAAAAAACAATTGAATTTTTTCTTAATATATATAAAAAGTGGAGTGTAGTGTAGTGGGGATAACGATCGAGTCGATCACCCCGCTCGCCTCTGCCCCTACCGCGGGTGTAAAGTTTAATACTGTCACGCCATTGGTTGAAACGATCGCGATCGTAGTCTACAGTCCGCCACTGTTCGGAGTCAATAAATACGAGATTTTTCTAGTATCGAGCATCATTCTCACTCAAACCGTCTGAGCGGAGAGCACAGTAGTTCACGTATAACAGTTTTTATTAACTCTATACAATATGCCACCCAAGACTAGCGGTAAGGCCGCCAAGAAATCCGGCAAGGCGCAGAAGAACATCTCCAAATCTGACAAGAAAAAGAAGAAGCACAAGAGGAAGGAGAGCTACGCCATCTACATCTACAAGGTGCTGAAGCAAGTCCACCCGGACACCGGTATCTCCAGTAAGGCGATGTCCATCATGAACTCGTTCGTGAACGACATCTTCGAGCGTATCGCAGCTGAAGCTTCCCGGCTCGCCCACTACAACAAGAGATCCACCATCACCTCCAGGGAGGTCCAGACTTCGGTGAGGCTACTTCTGCCCGGTGAGCTCGCAAAGCACGCCGTCAGTGAAGGCACGAAAGCCGTCACCAAGTACACCAGCTCCAAGTGAGCGGAGTGCGTTGAATCTTACGAGGACCGTTACACGTTACGTTTTACCGATCCGATTCGTATTCAACAAACAAAAGGCCCTTTTCAGGGCCACTATATGATTCTTTAAAATAATTATTTATTTTAAGTTTTATGAAACATCGTCAAAACTGTACCTACTAAAATTATGAATGAATGAATGAATGACTGACTGACTGGGAGTTCAGTACGCTGGGTTATCGCTTGAATCGCTTGTAGGTGTAGTGTGATAAGTAAGCATAAATAAATTTAGGAGAAATTATAAATAAAAAGTAGAGAGAGAGAGAGAAAAAAAAAAAAAAAAAAAAAAACTGACACATACAGTAAAATAAAAATAACCGACTGGCACGACGAATGTGCATATTACATTATGGATTGTAGTTTTATTCATTCGTAGTATTTATGATTGTAAATAAAATTTTATAAATATAATTTAATTTTTAATATGAATTTTATGAAAGCAAATTAAATGGCATTAGAAAAAAAAAAAAAAAAAAAAAAAAAGAAACAAAATCTCAATCAACTCCCCACCCCACCACGGCCGGCGCTGACGTGCGTTAGTATAAATATGCCTGTTGGACGACTCACTGTTTTTATTTAACGTTCAACTTACGTTCGAGTAAGAGTACCCTCTCAGTTTTTCAGTCAGTCGTTGTGTGTTGATTGATCGTGTTGTGTGTTCGAGTATAAAAAATGGCACGTACAAAGCAGACCGCTCGTAAATCCACCGGTGGTAAGGCACCGCGTAAACAGCTCGCCACCAAGGCAGCCAGAAAGAGCGCACCGGCTACCGGTGGTGTCAAGAAGCCTCACCGTTACAGGCCAGGTACCGTCGCCCTCCGTGAGATCCGTCGCTACCAGAAGAGTACCGAGCTTCTGATCCGCAAGCTGCCATTCCAACGTCTCGTCCGTGAGATCGCACAGGATTTCAAGACCGATCTCCGTTTCCAGAGCTCAGCCGTGATGGCCCTTCAGGAGGCTAGCGAAGCTTACCTGGTCGGTCTCTTCGAAGACACCAACCTGTGCGCCATCCACGCCAAGCGTGTCACAATCATGCCCAAGGACATTCAGCTCGCACGCAGGATCCGCGGTGAACGCGCTTAAGCTGTGGTCGACTTACAATCACTTCAAATGTTATATTGTCCCTACTTTGAGTTATACTGACTGCGGTTATCTCTCTCGATGATAAATTGAGTTGAGATGATTATGTTGGTTAACAATATTTAGGGATTAATATACATAATTCTAAAAGGCCCTTTTCAGGGCCGCACATGATTCGAAATACGTACTTGCCTACAGTACATGAAGTTTCTTAAGACTTTTACGTCATTCATTCGTTATAAATGTATTAAATAATTTAATTTATTTATGAAAAATCAAACCCCTTTTATTATACATTATTATGGATGGTTAATTAATAAGATTTTATATATATATATATATACACACCTACTAAACCAAACTAAATATTACTTACTTACCTCGTAGTCGTCGTAGTAGGGCATGTAGCACATTTACCGTTTCTTTTTTCGTTGTAGTGTATCCCTGTAGTAGTAGAATCTGAAATTTAAATAAAAAAAAAAAAAAAAAAAGTTTAATTATTCACATAGAAGGTTTAATAAAGATGAGTTTCACTATTTTTACGCTAAATCTCTTTGATACGTGTAGGTAGGTATCCCTTAAGCGATATTATAACTTTATAAAACTGATGGGTATTTATAATATATATTAATAAAAATCAATTAAATAAACTAAAACGTAAGGAAAAATAATAATTTTTGCGTCAAAAACAAAACCAACGGGCAGGGCAGGAGTTGGGGGGGACTCGAATACGTACAGATACAGTCGGATCAGTCTGCACAGGCGCGCCCCGGCTATAAATACCAGCTAAAAACGCGTTTCAGACATCAGTCTGTTGCTCACCGACCGTACGTACGTACGTTCGCATCGTTAGTTTGTGCCCTCGCAAGTCTTCACTTAATCAATCGACATGACCGGCCGTGGTAAGGGAGGAAAAGGTCTCGGAAAGGGAGGAGCTAAGCGTCACAGGAAAGTACTTCGTGATAACATCCAAGGTATCACGAAACCCGCTATCCGTCGTCTAGCCCGTCGTGGTGGTGTAAAGCGTATCTCCGGATTGATATACGAAGAGACCCGAGGTGTCCTGAAGGTATTCCTCGAGAACGTCATCCGTGACGCTGTCACATACACGGAGCACGCCAAGAGGAAGACCGTAACAGCCATGGATGTTGTCTACGCTTTGAAGAGACAAGGAAGAACCCTCTACGGATTCGGTGGTTAAAAGAGTTTCTGTCTCTTACCTTTTGTACATAATTATGATATGATAATTTTGTATCATCGAATCGAGAATTCGTTTGATATAAAAATTATTATGCATTTTATTACATAGGTAATTGATGAAATATCTAAAAAAGGCCCTTTTCAGGGCCGCATATAATTCTATGTTGTTGAGATGACATAATATTTTATGTTCCTTTTTAACAAGTTTCTTTAATCATATATCGTCTTAAACATAAAAATCCTACACTTTACGTTTTAAGCTAATCTATTATTCCTATTTATCAATTTTTGAGGTTAGAAACAGATTAAGTTTAAAAGTTAAATTTTTATGAGAGATGTGTTACAAAATGTTAGGTCGTTTTAGGTTAGGTTTGAAAAAGTTAGGTTATAATTTGTTAGGTTGAATTGATACACTTGAAAAAAAAAAGAAGTGAGGTTAAAAATTATTAGGTCTATCTAATACGAGATACACTCTAGAAAGAAAAAAAAAAAAAAAAAAAACAACCAAAATCAGTGTTTACGGACAATTCTCCCTCACTATAATATTCTCTTATCTCAGTGAAATGAAAATATCATAAGAACATACAAATTTAAACACAAACTTTTTTTTTTTTTCTTACTTTCGTAATTATTTGTTTTTTTTTTTTTTTTTTTTTTTTTAAGCACTTTTATAATTAATATTCATAACTAAATATAAAATAATAAAAAATGTTGTAGTAGGATCCGTTAGTATGAGGTCAAGTGAACAGTAGTTGATGGGACGTATGCGATGTTTCGTTGCTTTTACATTGAAATCGGTGGTATTTTAATATTATTCTACTTAAGAACAGCTTTTATGTCTCGAATAAAATTTTAAATATTTTCATTTATAAAGTATTTATTGTAATTTTAAATAAATCCTATACGTTACGTTAACTTACTTCGAGTCAAAAGTTGAAGAGAGCTCGTCCACTGTTTTACGACAGTCTATATAAAGACGTCGAAAATTGTGAAAAGTTCACTATCGTACGTAATGTTTTCTATTATATTTCAAGTTCTATATCTACCCTATCAAACTGATGGGTGTAAAATTCGTTAATTAATCGATTAAATAAGAAAAATAACATTTAAACTGAGCGCTCCATACGAGTGCTACGGTCTGTTGAAAATAAAGTTCGATACCTTTGTAATTATAAAAGTTGAAAACTTTTCAACGCATTTATACAATAAACGAACTCATATTCTATTTATGGATTGTTGAATTTCAACATTTCGTTTTAATTTGTCTGGGTAAAATATACATTTTCGAATACATGTTAGTGAAAAGTTGGAACTGTTGATACGAGAAAACGCATCTCGACATCGGTGTTCTCTTAGCGGTATGACTGAGCCGTCGCGCATTCGATAGAGCTCAGTGGCTCCCCCAACCGTGTTTGACGCGACCTTACTAAACTCACTAGCTCGCTCGCTCGCTCGCTTACTTGCTTGCCAGCTAACTTTTGTGTTGTTGTTTGAAGTTGAATTCAGGAAGAGAAGAGAAGAGAAATGGCAGACACAGCAGTCGCGTCAGAGGCTCCGGCTCCGGCTACACCAGCAAAGAAACCGAAGGCATCCGCCGGAGGAGCTAAGAAGCCGAAAGCTAAGCCTACCCACCCGAAGACGTCCGAAATGGTGAACAACGCCATCAAGGAGCTGAAGGAACGCAGCGGATCCTCCCTGCAGGCGATCAAGAAATACATCGCCGCCCAGTACAAGGTGGACGCCGAGAAGCTGGCACCATTCATAAGGAAATACCTAAAGAGCGCCGTCGAATCCGGAGCTTTGATACAAACTAAAGGAAAAGGTGCGTCCGGCTCGTTCAAGTTGGAATCGAAGTCTTCCTCGTCGAAGAAACCCGCCGCCACTGCCGCATCGAAGGCGAAGAAACCAGCAGCCGCGAAACCGAAGAAGGCCGCAGCCGCCTCCGTCGCCGCCGGAAAGGGTAAGAAGGCCGCCGCATCCGCCGCTTCGCCCTCGAAGGCTAAAGCCGCAACAAAGGACAAGAAGGCGGCCGCCGCTAAAAAGAAGCCCGCAGCTAAGAAGGCTGCCGCCAGCCCGGCCAAGTCTAAGGCCGCTCCCAAGGCGAAGAAGACGGCGAAGCCACCGACGAAGAAACCTAAAGCACCTAAACCCAAGAAGGCCGCCTCCACCCCTAAATCTAAGGTAGCTGCGAAGAAATCATCCGCCGCATCGAAAAAGTAAATCTCCCCGTTGACGCGTGTCGTCGGAGTGGGTGGATATGCTCGATCTCGTTCAAATGTTTGTCAGGCACCGACCGATCACACCGCGCGACGGTTGACCCTGACCCGACAGGCGGATGGACAGACAAAAAGCCCTTTTCAGGGCTAACACATGATTCAAGTTTTAATCATATAATGTACAATTGAAACTGTTTCATAAAACTGCTCGTCAAATTAATATACGACTACGACTACAATTACGACTACGACTACCACTAAACTTACGAGACACGGACACACGAAAAATTTTACCAAATTATCAGCCCTAATCATTTTCTCCACCTTTTTTTTTTTTTTTTTTTTTTTCTTCTTTTTCATTTTCTCTCACCCGTCTTCTCTTCCTTCCTTCCTTCCTTTCTTTCTATTTATTTCATCTAAAACCGTACGTCTACGTACGCCCGCCCGACTGCCCGACTTACTCTATTTGTTTTTTTTTTTTTTTTCTATTTTTTTTTTTATTATTATTATTTCCCCTCTACCCCTCAGAGACACACACAACGACCTGCATCGACTCTCGACTCGATTCGACTCGACTCGCTCGCTCGCTCGACGTTCACCCTACTACGCACGGTTAACGCCCAAACGATATATATATAAAGCGGACCGTAACGAACGAAAAATATTATTCTCGCTCGAACTACCGTCCCGTTCGGTCGGTTCTCTTTCAGTCAGTTTTCGAACTCTTAATCTTTTATAAATCATGTCTGGACGCGGTAAAGGCGGTAAGGTTAAGGGAAAGGCAAAGTCCCGTTCCAACCGCGCCGGTCTACAGTTCCCAGTCGGTCGTATACACAGGCTCCTGCGTAAGGGTAACTATGCAGAGAGAGTCGGTGCCGGAGCACCGGTTTACCTTGCTGCCGTGATGGAGTACTTGGCCGCTGAGGTGCTCGAGTTGGCCGGTAACGCCGCCAGGGACAACAAGAAGACCAGGATCATCCCGAGACATCTCCAGCTCGCCATCCGCAACGACGAGGAGTTGAACAAACTCCTATCCGGCGTCACCATCGCCCAGGGAGGTGTCCTGCCCAACATCCAGGCGGTGCTCCTGCCTAAGAAGACCGAGAAGAAGGCATAAGTGGTGGTGGTGTTGATCGTTGTCATCGTATGTCGATCGGCGGTATGTCCGTTAAGGTTCGAAGTTCGTTATAATAATTATTATCATGATGAAGGAAACTACTACATTGTGATAGTGTACGTAATGAATCTATCGATCCTTCGGAATTCCCAAAAAGGCCCTTTTCAGGGCCGCAATATGATTCAGTTTGCTATACTATTATATAGTTAACCGTTTCATTAAACATGATCAAAAGTCATCATCATCAATTCAATTCATATGTACACATAACCTAAAATATAATACAACAAAATCTTACAACATTCGAAACCTTATTAAAAATTTTGATATATCTATATACTCACTACTCATATTAATTAATATTTAAATATATATGATTTACGTCCCTATATAGTCAATCCGATTGAAATATAAAAATAATTATAATAATCATCTACTAATAGGTTTCAATCTATGACACTAATACTACTACTACTGCTACTAATTAATTATTACTTAATACATAAAGTAGATGAATAAATTATGTCCACATACATATAATAATAATGTAGTATATATTTATGTTATTTTGGACAACTAACATGAATCTTCCTTGTCCTGTTTTCTTGTTCCTCCCTACTCCCTCGTCGATCATTCATATACACAAACACCGACATCACAAAATGGACCCTACGATTGAAGAAAGGACATATCTTAAGGATACAACTAACTAAAAAAAAAAAAAAAAAACAATTGAATTTTTTCTTAATATATATAAAAAGTGGAGTGTAGTGTAGTGGGGATAACGATCGAGTCGATCACCCCGCTCGCCTCTGCCCCTACCGCGGGTGTAAAGTTTAATACTGTCACGCCATTGGTTGAAACGATCGCGATCGTAGTCTACAGTCCGCCACTGTTCGGAGTCAATAAATACGAGATTTTTCTAGTATCGAGCATCATTCTCACTCAAACCGTCTGAGCGGAGAGCACAGTAGTTCACGTATAACAGTTTTTATTAACTCTATACAATATGCCACCCAAGACTAGCGGTAAGGCCGCCAAGAAATCCGGCAAGGCGCAGAAGAACATCTCCAAATCTGACAAGAAAAAGAAGAAGCACAAGAGGAAGGAGAGCTACGCCATCTACATCTACAAGGTGCTGAAGCAAGTCCACCCGGACACCGGTATCTCCAGTAAGGCGATGTCCATCATGAACTCGTTCGTGAACGACATCTTCGAGCGTATCGCAGCTGAAGCTTCCCGGCTCGCCCACTACAACAAGAGATCCACCATCACCTCCAGGGAGGTCCAGACTTCGGTGAGGCTACTTCTGCCCGGTGAGCTCGCAAAGCACGCCGTCAGTGAAGGCACGAAAGCCGTCACCAAGTACACCAGCTCCAAGTGAGCGGAGTGCGTTGAATCTTACGAGGACCGTTACACGTTACGTTTTACCGATCCGATTCGTATTCAACAAACAAAAGGCCCTTTTCAGGGCCACTATATGATTCTTTAAAATAATTATTTATTTTAAGTTTTATGAAACATCGTCAAAACTGTACCTACTAAAATTATGAATGAATGAATGAATGACTGACTGACTGGGAGTTCAGTACGCTGGGTTATCGCTTGAATCGCTTGTAGGTGTAGTGTGATAAGTAAGCATAAATAAATTTAGGAGAAATTATAAATAAAAAGTAGAGAGAGAGAGAGAAAAAAAAAAAAAAAAAAAAAAACTGACACATACAGTAAAATAAAAATAACCGACTGGCACGACGAATGTGCATATTACATTATGGATTGTAGTTTTATTCATTCGTAGTATTTATGATTGTAAATAAAATTTTATAAATATAATTTAATTTTTAATATGAATTTTATGAAAGCAAATTAAATGGCATTAGAAAAAAAAAAAAAAAAAAAAAAAAAGAAACAAAATCTCAATCAACTCCCCACCCCACCACGGCCGGCGCTGACGTGCGTTAGTATAAATATGCCTGTTGGACGACTCACTGTTTTTATTTAACGTTCAACTTACGTTCGAGTAAGAGTACCCTCTCAGTTTTTCAGTCAGTCGTTGTGTGTTGATTGATCGTGTTGTGTGTTCGAGTATAAAAAATGGCACGTACAAAGCAGACCGCTCGTAAATCCACCGGTGGTAAGGCACCGCGTAAACAGCTCGCCACCAAGGCAGCCAGAAAGAGCGCACCGGCTACCGGTGGTGTCAAGAAGCCTCACCGTTACAGGCCAGGTACCGTCGCCCTCCGTGAGATCCGTCGCTACCAGAAGAGTACCGAGCTTCTGATCCGCAAGCTGCCATTCCAACGTCTCGTCCGTGAGATCGCACAGGATTTCAAGACCGATCTCCGTTTCCAGAGCTCAGCCGTGATGGCCCTTCAGGAGGCTAGCGAAGCTTACCTGGTCGGTCTCTTCGAAGACACCAACCTGTGCGCCATCCACGCCAAGCGTGTCACAATCATGCCCAAGGACATTCAGCTCGCACGCAGGATCCGCGGTGAACGCGCTTAAGCTGTGGTCGACTTACAATCACTTCAAATGTTATATTGTCCCTACTTTGAGTTATACTGACTGCGGTTATCTCTCTCGATGATAAATTGAGTTGAGATGATTATGTTGGTTAACAATATTTAGGGATTAATATACATAATTCTAAAAGGCCCTTTTCAGGGCCGCACATGATTCGAAATACGTACTTGCCTACAGTACATGAAGTTTCTTAAGACTTTTACGTCATTCATTCGTTATAAATGTATTAAATAATTTAATTTATTTATGAAAAATCAAACCCCTTTTATTATACATTATTATGGATGGTTAATTAATAAGATTTTATATATATATATATATACACACCTACTAAACCAAACTAAATATTACTTACTTACCTCGTAGTCGTCGTAGTAGGGCATGTAGCACATTTACCGTTTCTTTTTTCGTTGTAGTGTATCCCTGTAGTAGTAGAATCTGAAATTTAAATAAAAAAAAAAAAAAAAAAAGTTTAATTATTCACATAGAAGGTTTAATAAAGATGAGTTTCACTATTTTTACGCTAAATCTCTTTGATACGTGTAGGTAGGTATCCCTTAAGCGATATTATAACTTTATAAAACTGATGGGTATTTATAATATATATTAATAAAAATCAATTAAATAAACTAAAACGTAAGGAAAAATAATAATTTTTGCGTCAAAAACAAAACCAACGGGCAGGGCAGGAGTTGGGGGGGACTCGAATACGTACAGATACAGTCGGATCAGTCTGCACAGGCGCGCCCCGGCTATAAATACCAGCTAAAAACGCGTTTCAGACATCAGTCTGTTGCTCACCGACCGTACGTACGTACGTTCGCATCGTTAGTTTGTGCCCTCGCAAGTCTTCACTTAATCAATCGACATGACCGGCCGTGGTAAGGGAGGAAAAGGTCTCGGAAAGGGAGGAGCTAAGCGTCACAGGAAAGTACTTCGTGATAACATCCAAGGTATCACGAAACCCGCTATCCGTCGTCTAGCCCGTCGTGGTGGTGTAAAGCGTATCTCCGGATTGATATACGAAGAGACCCGAGGTGTCCTGAAGGTATTCCTCGAGAACGTCATCCGTGACGCTGTCACATACACGGAGCACGCCAAGAGGAAGACCGTAACAGCCATGGATGTTGTCTACGCTTTGAAGAGACAAGGAAGAACCCTCTACGGATTCGGTGGTTAAAAGAGTTTCTGTCTCTTACCTTTTGTACATAATTATGATATGATAATTTTGTATCATCGAATCGAGAATTCGTTTGATATAAAAATTATTATGCATTTTATTACATAGGTAATTGATGAAATATCTAAAAAAGGCCCTTTTCAGGGCCGCATATAATTCTATGTTGTTGAGATGACATAATATTTTATGTTCCTTTTTAACAAGTTTCTTTAATCATATATCGTCTTAAACATAAAAATCCTACACTTTACGTTTTAAGCTAATCTATTATTCCTATTTATCAATTTTTGAGGTTAGAAACAGATTAAGTTTAAAAGTTAAATTTTTATGAGAGATGTGTTACAAAATGTTAGGTCGTTTTAGGTTAGGTTTGAAAAAGTTAGGTTATAATTTGTTAGGTTGAATTGATACACTTGAAAAAAAAAAGAAGTGAGGTTAAAAATTATTAGGTCTATCTAATACGAGATACACTCTAGAAAGAAAAAAAAAAAAAAAAAAAACAACCAAAATCAGTGTTTACGGACAATTCTCCCTCACTATAATATTCTCTTATCTCAGTGAAATGAAAATATCATAAGAACATACAAATTTAAACACAAACTTTTTTTTTTTTTCTTACTTTCGTAATTATTTGTTTTTTTTTTTTTTTTTTTTTTTTTAAGCACTTTTATAATTAATATTCATAACTAAATATAAAATAATAAAAAATGTTGTAGTAGGATCCGTTAGTATGAGGTCAAGTGAACAGTAGTTGATGGGACGTATGCGATGTTTCGTTGCTTTTACATTGAAATCGGTGGTATTTTAATATTATTCTACTTAAGAACAGCTTTTATGTCTCGAATAAAATTTTAAATATTTTCATTTATAAAGTATTTATTGTAATTTTAAATAAATCCTATACGTTACGTTAACTTACTTCGAGTCAAAAGTTGAAGAGAGCTCGTCCACTGTTTTACGACAGTCTATATAAAGACGTCGAAAATTGTGAAAAGTTCACTATCGTACGTAATGTTTTCTATTATATTTCAAGTTCTATATCTACCCTATCAAACTGATGGGTGTAAAATTCGTTAATTAATCGATTAAATAAGAAAAATAACATTTAAACTGAGCGCTCCATACGAGTGCTACGGTCTGTTGAAAATAAAGTTCGATACCTTTGTAATTATAAAAGTTGAAAACTTTTCAACGCATTTATACAATAAACGAACTCATATTCTATTTATGGATTGTTGAATTTCAACATTTCGTTTTAATTTGTCTGGGTAAAATATACATTTTCGAATACATGTTAGTGAAAAGTTGGAACTGTTGATACGAGAAAACGCATCTCGACATCGGTGTTCTCTTAGCGGTATGACTGAGCCGTCGCGCATTCGATAGAGCTCAGTGGCTCCCCCAACCGTGTTTGACGCGACCTTACTAAACTCACTAGCTCGCTCGCTCGCTCGCTTACTTGCTTGCCAGCTAACTTTTGTGTTGTTGTTTGAAGTTGAATTCAGGAAGAGAAGAGAAGAGAAATGGCAGACACAGCAGTCGCGTCAGAGGCTCCGGCTCCGGCTACACCAGCAAAGAAACCGAAGGCATCCGCCGGAGGAGCTAAGAAGCCGAAAGCTAAGCCTACCCACCCGAAGACGTCCGAAATGGTGAACAACGCCATCAAGGAGCTGAAGGAACGCAGCGGATCCTCCCTGCAGGCGATCAAGAAATACATCGCCGCCCAGTACAAGGTGGACGCCGAGAAGCTGGCACCATTCATAAGGAAATACCTAAAGAGCGCCGTCGAATCCGGAGCTTTGATACAAACTAAAGGAAAAGGTGCGTCCGGCTCGTTCAAGTTGGAATCGAAGTCTTCCTCGTCGAAGAAACCCGCCGCCACTGCCGCATCGAAGGCGAAGAAACCAGCAGCCGCGAAACCGAAGAAGGCCGCAGCCGCCTCCGTCGCCGCCGGAAAGGGTAAGAAGGCCGCCGCATCCGCCGCTTCGCCCTCGAAGGCTAAAGCCGCAACAAAGGACAAGAAGGCGGCCGCCGCTAAAAAGAAGCCCGCAGCTAAGAAGGCTGCCGCCAGCCCGGCCAAGTCTAAGGCCGCTCCCAAGGCGAAGAAGACGGCGAAGCCACCGACGAAGAAACCTAAAGCACCTAAACCCAAGAAGGCCGCCTCCACCCCTAAATCTAAGGTAGCTGCGAAGAAATCATCCGCCGCATCGAAAAAGTAAATCTCCCCGTTGACGCGTGTCGTCGGAGTGGGTGGATATGCTCGATCTCGTTCAAATGTTTGTCAGGCACCGACCGATCACACCGCGCGACGGTTGACCCTGACCCGACAGGCGGATGGACAGACAAAAAGCCCTTTTCAGGGCTAACACATGATTCAAGTTTTAATCATATAATGTACAATTGAAACTGTTTCATAAAACTGCTCGTCAAATTAATATACGACTACGACTACAATTACGACTACGACTACCACTAAACTTACGAGACACGGACACACGAAAAATTTTACCAAATTATCAGCCCTAATCATTTTCTCGACCTTTTTTTTTTTTTTTTTTTTTTTCTTCTTTTTCATTTTCTCTCACCCGTCTTCTCTTCCTTCCTTCCTTCCTTTCTTTCTATTTATTTCATCTAAAACCGTACGTCTACGTACGCCCGCCCGACTGCCCGACTTACTCTATTTGTTTTTTTTTTTTTTTTCTATTTTTTTTTTTATTATTATTATTTCCCCTCTACCCCTCAGAGACACACACAACGACCTGCATCGACTCTCGACTCGATTCGACTCGACTCGCTCGCTCGCTCGACGTTCACCCTACTACGCACGGTTAACGCCCAAACGATATATATATAAAGCGGACCGTAACGAACGAAAGGAGTTTGCTACGTTACCCGTCGCGTTACGCACTAACGTTGCACGGACCTCTCTCGCTTTTAAAATCCTTACCGCCGCCGTGAAGGACTCGGGCAGGATTCACCGTAGTGGGGAGAACTAGTTATCACCCAGCGCTTCCAGGACTGCAGCTGACCCTCGCGTCGTCTACTGAACCCGGTCTTCCACCAGCGGAAAGCCCCGGGGTAGGTATTCGGCCGACTGGTCGCTCGGCTGCAGACCTTATGGTCGCAACGGGGTAACGTCCCTTCCCGCAGCCATGGACCCTGTCCATCGAAAAAGCCCTTCTCAGGGCTCCTCGCGCCGACGCTCGCGATCCACGCCGGGTGATGATTCACGCGGCGTCTCAACGGTCGACGCGCGAGGTGACTCACGCCGAGTCACGCCAACGCCGCATGCAGCTCGCCACACCCCAACGGCGACACCAGCGCCCCTGCCGGCAGCCGGACGAACTGCGCCCGCAGCTCCCCCCACCTCAGCCGCACCCCCTGCGACGCCTGTCACAGGTACCGACGATGCGCGTTTTCTCGCCGCGCATCAATCCGTCGACGTCGAGCTTTCCCCGAAAGCACGTCTGGAGCGAGACATAGTCATGACCGAACGTCTGAAGGCGTTCGGTCTGCTATCGCCGGAACTCCTGGCAGTGATGTCGATGGCGATCGCCGACAGGCAGGGAGCTTCAGCAGGAACATCGTCGGAAGAGGAGTTCCTGACCAACCTGGCGAGGACAACGCCGGGTTTCAGAAGACCACGGAGTCCCGAGGAGGCCGCAACAACATCGGCCAAGAGGGCGTGCGCGAGCACTGACCCCCCCCAACCCCGCCGCGACCCCCGCATGCACCGTGATGCCGAGCGTACGATGACGCCAGCGGTTACGTCACACGCCGCCGCCGCCAGTGTTACATCATACGCTGCCACCGTAGCGAAAAACGTAGCTACTACGAGTTACGCCGTAGTAGCTACGCCGCCTGCTGCCCCCCCCACCCCCGCGCCTGCCCCTGCAACACCCGGAGCGACGACGACGAAGACTCCCGCTGCAGAAAAGAAGCCCCGCTACCCGCCTATAGTTGTCGAGACCCTACCCAACTGGTCAAACCACTTCAGGGCGCTCAAGGGAATACTCGGGCACGCTCCAAACGCGCGCCCGTTCGGCAAAGGTGTGCGCTTCACACCAGCAGGCGACACCGAATACCGTGCGATCCAGCGGTACCTCTCCGACTTGGAGAAGTCTGAAAAGGTATCCTGGTTCTCGTATTCCCTTCCCGCGGAGAAGAGCGTGAAGGTCTGCATTAGAGGGCTCCCGGGAGACACGAACCCGGCCGAGATCAAGGACGAGTTGGCGTCTAAGGGGTTCGACGCCGAATTCGTCAAGAGAATCAACGCACGCAAGGGACGGCCCGGGTGTATATTCTTCGCCCAATTCCCAAGGACGCCAACCCTACTCCCGGCTATCTATGAGGTGGACGAAATCCTAAACATGCCGGGAGTCAAGATCACCGCTTGGAGGGGCAAGAAGGGCCCCGCCCAATGTCACAGATGCCAACAATTCAGGCATTCTTCGCACGGCTGCCACCGCGCCATGGCATGTGTCATCTGCGGTGACGAACACAGGGCCGGCGACTGCCCCCGCCCCAAGGAAGAGCAACCGACGTGTGTTAACTGCGGGGGACAACACACGGCCAACAACACCAGCTGCCCTGTGTTCCGTCGGGAGTCGCGGAACAAGAAGGCCGGTACCGTGGCTGTTACCTACTCCAGACAGGTACCGGTCCCGAAAGAGACTGTTCAGGAAACAGCGACCGCCTCACTGATGGCCCCAGCCAACCCTGCGCCGGCTAGCCATACACAAAGGCCAGCCAAGAAAACAAGGCGCAGGAAGAAGAAAGCAGCAAGCGCGGCTCCCCCCGCCCCCGCCCCTCCACCGGCGGTACCCCAGGACGCTCTGGGACGCAAGGAGCAGAGGAAATTGAAGCCCCCCACCGCAACGGCAGCCCCCCGCACCTCAGCTGCGGCGCCCCGCACCTCTTCCGCGGCCCCCCCCACCTCAGGGCCCCCCGCAGGCGACAACCTCGAAGTAGTAGAGAAGGCTATCGCTATACTACAGGAAGTGCTGCAAGCGATCCGGACGGGTACAAACCCTGTCCCAGTGATCCTTAGAGGGATAGCTAATTTAGTCTCATAAATGGCAACTCTAAGGATCATTCACTGGAATGCAAACGGCCTGAGCGCAAAGGCCGTGCATTTAAGACTTCTACTGCGGGATCAAGATATCGACGTGGTGCTAATCTCCGAAACCCACCTGGGCCCAGCGGACAAGATCAAGTTCCCTGGGTACCATGTGTACAGGAAGGACGAGTGTTCTCCCGAGGGAAGAAGATACCGTGGTCTAGCCGTTCTGGTGAACAGGCGAGTTATCCACCAGCCGACTCCGTCACTGCAGCTGCGTTCCATGTACGCGCTCGGTGTGGAGATTCTAGCCAACAACACCCAGCTAAGAATCTTTGCTGTGTACAGACCACCCGCCGGCGTACTGGAGCTAGGGGACGTCCGAACCATCCTGGACTCCCCCCTCCCCACCCTCGCCGCGGGGGACTGGAACAGCAAACACACAGCATGGAACTCCAGCCGCATCTGCAGTACTGGGAGACGGCTATTCGACGACGCTGACCGACACGACTACTGTGTCGACGGGCCGGATAATTACACACACTATCCGCCCTACACCGGTTACATGCCAGACGTCGTCGACTTCGCAGTTCACCGGAACCTTCCCTGCTCGCCGCGACAGGAGGTGTTAGTCGAGGACCTAATGTCCGACCACCTACCTGTCTTGCTCCTGTTGCCGCTCGAGCCAGTGAGAACACTCCCACCAGCGCCACGCCCGTCGACAGACTGGGACTCCTTTGCGCAATTCCTTCAGGAGTCCCTAGTCGCGCCTTCCACCTCGTCCACCTCAACGCCTGAAGACGTCGACCACCTCGCCGAGGACATCAGCAGCCGAATCCAAGACGCCCTTCACCGAGCTACGAGAGCGAGACCAAGCCGGGGAACGTACTCTCCCCTCCCCCGGCACGTCGCCGAGCTCCTCGTTAAGAAGCGGCGCCTGCGGACACTATGGCAAACTACACGATGTCCGACGCTGAAGTCGCAGCTTAACCGGCTATCTGAAACGATCCGGTCCGAGATGCGGAACATTGAATCCGATAGTTGGTTTCACAGGATCGACAACGCGGCAGACGACTGGAACTCAATCCACAAGCTCTGCCGCCTAGTGTCGAAAGCCACGCCCCCTGTGAGGCCACTCCTACACTCGGACGGAGCGCTCAGATATAGAGCCGAAGACCGAGCCGAAATCTTTGCCGAAAGCCTTGAGTGCCAATTCCGACCCAACCTGAACACCGACGAGGACCACGCGATGGCAGTCACCAACCACCTGGAGATGTACTTCGCAGCATCGATAGCCTCTACCGAAGACCCGATAGTCTTCACACCGGGCCAAGTGCAGCGTGAGCTCCAGCGGACGAAGCCTAGGAAAGCAGCGGGTGCGGACAAGGTTCCGAACACAGCGCTGCGCCGACTACCACCACGCGCGCTAGCAGTCGTAACAAAACTGTTCAACGGAATCCTCCGCACCTGCCACTTCCCCCGGGCATGGAAGCTGGGCCATGTCATCATGCTGCCTAAGCCTGGGAAGAACATCGCGAGACCGGAGAGCTATCGACCGATCACACTGCTGCCCACCCTCTCCAAGGTGTTTGAAAGACTGCTGCTGCGACAACTGCAGCCATACATCGTCCCTCGTCCCGAACAGTTCGGGTTCCGGTCGGAACACAGCACGACACTACAACTGTCCAGAGTACTGCACAAGTTCACGGAGGCCTCAAACAAGAGAGAGAAGACCGTTGCAGTATTCCTGGACATGGAGAAGGCTTTCGACAAAGTCTGGCATGACGGCTTGGTCTTTAAGCTGGCGACTTCCCAGGCACCAAGACGCCTGGTGAGAATAGTCGCGTCCTTCCTGGCCGATCGCACCTTCAGAGTGGCGGTTGAAGGAAAACTGTCGTCGGAGCGCCCCATCGCGGCCGGAGTGCCGCAGGGCAGCTGCCTTTCGCCCTGCTGCTACGCGCTCTACACCGACGACATCCCAGTGACTGAAGACGTCCACCTGGCCCTGTTCGCTGACGACGCCGCCTACTACGCCTCATCGATGAGCCTAAAGCGCGCTGCATACCTCATGCAGCGGACGCTCGACGCACTTCCCGCCTGGCTCTCGAAGTGGCGAATGGGCGTCAACGTCGCGAAAACGCAAGCCATTGTCCTGGGACAATACCACCACCCGCCACCCCTGAAACTGATCGGCCAAGAAGTTCCGTGGTCCAGAACAGTGAAGTATCTCGGGGTCACCATCGACCGCAGCTTGACCATGGCACAACATGCCAGGAACGTGGTCAATGCAACCAAGTCCTCCAGAGCGCTCCTACGTCCAGTACTCCAGTCGAATCTGCCGCTACGAGTGAAGATCGGGATCTACAAAACCTACATAAGATCCCGCCTCACGTACGCCGCCCCCGCCTGGTACGCACTACTGGCGGAGGGACACAAGAAGAGACTCCGTACGCAGCAATCCATCGCGCTGCGTACCCTTACCGTCGCCCCTCGGTACGTGAGGAATTCCACGATCCAGCGGGACCTCGGCTTGGAAACACTGGACGACTTCGTCTGTCGACTAGCCAAGAAGATGTTCGGGGTAGCGGATATGTCCAAGCTGGACCACATCCGCTCCATCGCCCCCTGGCACTCTCGGCCACCCGACAGACGACACTACCCCAGAGACTTGGTTGCTACAGCGGTTGAGCAGCCACCCACCGGCACCACCCCGAGTGCTCCTCCCTGCTGATCGCTCGCTGGGCCTCCCCGAACGGGGTCTCACCCGGCAGGGCTCGATCGCAGGTTGAGTAGAGCTCAAAACACTGGACTACTAGCAAGCCATAGGCTGCCCAGTGACCCGCCTGTAGTCGCAGGCGGTGATGAAAACCTCATCAAGGAGGCAAGGCCTCGAAGATGATCCCTTCGTTCCCTCGGGAATGAAGTTGAAATTGTGAGGAACGAACGAAAAATATTATTCTCGCTCGAACTACCGTCCCGTTCGGTCGGTTCTCTTTCAGTCAGTTTTCGAACTCTTAATCTTTTATAAATCATGTCTGGACGCGGTAAAGGCGGTAAGGTTAAGGGAAAGGCAAAGTCCCGTTCCAACCGCGCCGGTCTACAGTTCCCAGTCGGTCGTATACACAGGCTCCTGCGTAAGGGTAACTATGCAGAGAGAGTCGGTGCCGGAGCACCGGTTTACCTTGCTGCCGTGATGGAGTACTTGGCCGCTGAGGTGCTCGAGTTGGCCGGTAACGCCGCCAGGGACAACAAGAAGACCAGGATCATCCCGAGACATCTCCAGCTCGCCATCCGCAACGACGAGGAGTTGAACAAACTCCTATCCGGCGTCACCATCGCCCAGGGAGGTGTCCTGCCCAACATCCAGGCGGTGCTCCTGCCTAAGAAGACCGAGAAGAAGGCATAAGTGGTGGTGGTGTTGATCGTTGTCATCGTATGTCGATCGGCGGTATGTCCGTTAAGGTTCGAAGTTCGTTATAATAATTATTATCATGATGAAGGAAACTACTACATTGTGATAGTGTACGTAATGAATCTATCGATCCTTCGGAATTCCCAAAAAGGCCCTTTTCAGGGCCGCAATATGATTCAGTTTGCTATACTATTATATAGTTAACCGTTTCATTAAACATGATCAAAAGTCATCATCATCAATTCAATTCATATGTACACATAACCTAAAATATAATACAACAAAATCTTACAACATTCGAAACCTTATTAAAAATTTTGATATATCTATATACTCACTACTCATATTAATTAATATTTAAATATATATGATTTACGTCCCTATATAGTCAATCCGATTGAAATATAAAAATAATTATAATAATCATCTACTAATAGGTTTCAATCTATGACACTAATACTACTACTACTGCTACTAATTAATTATTACTTAATACATAAAGTAGATGAATAAATTATGTCCACATACATATAATAATAATGTAGTATATATTTATGTTATTTTGGACAACTAACATGAATCTTCCTTGTCCTGTTTTCTTGTTCCTCCCTACTCCCTCGTCGATCATTCATATACACAAACACCGACATCACAAAATGGACCCTACGATTGAAGAAAGGACATATCTTAAGGATACAACTAACTAAAAAAAAAAAAAAAAAACAATTGAATTTTTTCTTAATATATATAAAAAGTGGAGTGTAGTGTAGTGGGGATAACGATCGAGTCGATCACCCCGCTCGCCTCTGCCCCTACCGCGGGTGTAAAGTTTAATACTGTCACGCCATTGGTTGAAACGATCGCGATCGTAGTCTACAGTCCGCCACTGTTCGGAGTCAATAAATACGAGATTTTTCTAGTATCGAGCATCATTCTCACTCAAACCGTCTGAGCGGAGAGCACAGTAGTTCACGTATAACAGTTTTTATTAACTCTATACAATATGCCACCCAAGACTAGCGGTAAGGCCGCCAAGAAATCCGGCAAGGCGCAGAAGAACATCTCCAAATCTGACAAGAAAAAGAAGAAGCACAAGAGGAAGGAGAGCTACGCCATCTACATCTACAAGGTGCTGAAGCAAGTCCACCCGGACACCGGTATCTCCAGTAAGGCGATGTCCATCATGAACTCGTTCGTGAACGACATCTTCGAGCGTATCGCAGCTGAAGCTTCCCGGCTCGCCCACTACAACAAGAGATCCACCATCACCTCCAGGGAGGTCCAGACTTCGGTGAGGCTACTTCTGCCCGGTGAGCTCGCAAAGCACGCCGTCAGTGAAGGCACGAAAGCCGTCACCAAGTACACCAGCTCCAAGTGAGCGGAGTGCGTTGAATCTTACGAGGACCGTTACACGTTACGTTTTACCGATCCGATTCGTATTCAACAAACAAAAGGCCCTTTTCAGGGCCACTATATGATTCTTTAAAATAATTATTTATTTTAAGTTTTATGAAACATCGTCAAAACTGTACCTACTAAAATTATGAATGAATGAATGAATGACTGACTGACTGGGAGTTCAGTACGCTGGGTTATCGCTTGAATCGCTTGTAGGTGTAGTGTGATAAGTAAGCATAAATAAATTTAGGAGAAATTATAAATAAAAAGTAGAGAGAGAGAGAGAAAAAAAAAAAAAAAAAAAAAAACTGACACATACAGTAAAATAAAAATAACCGACTGGCACGACGAATGTGCATATTACATTATGGATTGTAGTTTTATTCATTCGTAGTATTTATGATTGTAAATAAAATTTTATAAATATAATTTAATTTTTAATATGAATTTTATGAAAGCAAATTAAATGGCATTAGAAAAAAAAAAAAAAAAAAAAAAAAAGAAACAAAATCTCAATCAACTCCCCACCCCACCACGGCCGGCGCTGACGTGCGTTAGTATAAATATGCCTGTTGGACGACTCACTGTTTTTATTTAACGTTCAACTTACGTTCGAGTAAGAGTACCCTCTCAGTTTTTCAGTCAGTCGTTGTGTGTTGATTGATCGTGTTGTGTGTTCGAGTATAAAAAATGGCACGTACAAAGCAGACCGCTCGTAAATCCACCGGTGGTAAGGCACCGCGTAAACAGCTCGCCACCAAGGCAGCCAGAAAGAGCGCACCGGCTACCGGTGGTGTCAAGAAGCCTCACCGTTACAGGCCAGGTACCGTCGCCCTCCGTGAGATCCGTCGCTACCAGAAGAGTACCGAGCTTCTGATCCGCAAGCTGCCATTCCAACGTCTCGTCCGTGAGATCGCACAGGATTTCAAGACCGATCTCCGTTTCCAGAGCTCAGCCGTGATGGCCCTTCAGGAGGCTAGCGAAGCTTACCTGGTCGGTCTCTTCGAAGACACCAACCTGTGCGCCATCCACGCCAAGCGTGTCACAATCATGCCCAAGGACATTCAGCTCGCACGCAGGATCCGCGGTGAACGCGCTTAAGCTGTGGTCGACTTACAATCACTTCAAATGTTATATTGTCCCTACTTTGAGTTATACTGACTGCGGTTATCTCTCTCGATGATAAATTGAGTTGAGATGATTATGTTGGTTAACAATATTTAGGGATTAATATACATAATTCTAAAAGGCCCTTTTCAGGGCCGCACATGATTCGAAATACGTACTTGCCTACAGTACATGAAGTTTCTTAAGACTTTTACGTCATTCATTCGTTATAAATGTATTAAATAATTTAATTTATTTATGAAAAATCAAACCCCTTTTATTATACATTATTATGGATGGTTAATTAATAAGATTTTATATATATATATATATACACACCTACTAAACCAAACTAAATATTACTTACTTACCTCGTAGTCGTCGTAGTAGGGCATGTAGCACATTTACCGTTTCTTTTTTCGTTGTAGTGTATCCCTGTAGTAGTAGAATCTGAAATTTAAATAAAAAAAAAAAAAAAAAAAGTTTAATTATTCACATAGAAGGTTTAATAAAGATGAGTTTCACTATTTTTACGCTAAATCTCTTTGATACGTGTAGGTAGGTATCCCTTAAGCGATATTATAACTTTATAAAACTGATGGGTATTTATAATATATATTAATAAAAATCAATTAAATAAACTAAAACGTAAGGAAAAATAATAATTTTTGCGTCAAAAACAAAACCAACGGGCAGGGCAGGAGTTGGGGGGGACTCGAATACGTACAGATACAGTCGGATCAGTCTGCACAGGCGCGCCCCGGCTATAAATACCAGCTAAAAACGCGTTTCAGACATCAGTCTGTTGCTCACCGACCGTACGTACGTACGTTCGCATCGTTAGTTTGTGCCCTCGCAAGTCTTCACTTAATCAATCGACATGACCGGCCGTGGTAAGGGAGGAAAAGGTCTCGGAAAGGGAGGAGCTAAGCGTCACAGGAAAGTACTTCGTGATAACATCCAAGGTATCACGAAACCCGCTATCCGTCGTCTAGCCCGTCGTGGTGGTGTAAAGCGTATCTCCGGATTGATATACGAAGAGACCCGAGGTGTCCTGAAGGTATTCCTCGAGAACGTCATCCGTGACGCTGTCACATACACGGAGCACGCCAAGAGGAAGACCGTAACAGCCATGGATGTTGTCTACGCTTTGAAGAGACAAGGAAGAACCCTCTACGGATTCGGTGGTTAAAAGAGTTTCTGTCTCTTACCTTTTGTACATAATTATGATATGATAATTTTGTATCATCGAATCGAGAATTCGTTTGATATAAAAATTATTATGCATTTTATTACATAGGTAATTGATGAAATATCTAAAAAAGGCCCTTTTCAGGGCCGCATATAATTCTATGTTGTTGAGATGACATAATATTTTATGTTCCTTTTTAACAAGTTTCTTTAATCATATATCGTCTTAAACATAAAAATCCTACACTTTACGTTTTAAGCTAATCTATTATTCCTATTTATCAATTTTTGAGGTTAGAAACAGATTAAGTTTAAAAGTTAAATTTTTATGAGAGATGTGTTACAAAATGTTAGGTCGTTTTAGGTTAGGTTTGAAAAAGTTAGGTTATAATTTGTTAGGTTGAATTGATACACTTGAAAAAAAAAAGAAGTGAGGTTAAAAATTATTAGGTCTATCTAATACGAGATACACTCTAGAAAGAAAAAAAAAAAAAAAAAAAACAACCAAAATCAGTGTTTACGGACAATTCTCCCTCACTATAATATTCTCTTATCTCAGTGAAATGAAAATATCATAAGAACATACAAATTTAAACACAAACTTTTTTTTTTTTTCTTACTTTCGTAATTATTTGTTTTTTTTTTTTTTTTTTTTTTTTTAAGCACTTTTATAATTAATATTCATAACTAAATATAAAATAATAAAAAATGTTGTAGTAGGATCCGTTAGTATGAGGTCAAGTGAACAGTAGTTGATGGGACGTATGCGATGTTTCGTTGCTTTTACATTGAAATCGGTGGTATTTTAATATTATTCTACTTAAGAACAGCTTTTATGTCTCGAATAAAATTTTAAATATTTTCATTTATAAAGTATTTATTGTAATTTTAAATAAATCCTATACGTTACGTTAACTTACTTCGAGTCAAAAGTTGAAGAGAGCTCGTCCACTGTTTTACGACAGTCTATATAAAGACGTCGAAAATTGTGAAAAGTTCACTATCGTACGTAATGTTTTCTATTATATTTCAAGTTCTATATCTACCCTATCAAACTGATGGGTGTAAAATTCGTTAATTAATCGATTAAATAAGAAAAATAACATTTAAACTGAGCGCTCCATACGAGTGCTACGGTCTGTTGAAAATAAAGTTCGATACCTTTGTAATTATAAAAGTTGAAAACTTTTCAACGCATTTATACAATAAACGAACTCATATTCTATTTATGGATTGTTGAATTTCAACATTTCGTTTTAATTTGTCTGGGTAAAATATACATTTTCGAATACATGTTAGTGAAAAGTTGGAACTGTTGATACGAGAAAACGCATCTCGACATCGGTGTTCTCTTAGCGGTATGACTGAGCCGTCGCGCATTCGATAGAGCTCAGTGGCTCCCCCAACCGTGTTTGACGCGACCTTACTAAACTCACTAGCTCGCTCGCTCGCTCGCTTACTTGCTTGCCAGCTAACTTTTGTGTTGTTGTTTGAAGTTGAATTCAGGAAGAGAAGAGAAGAGAAATGGCAGACACAGCAGTCGCGTCAGAGGCTCCGGCTCCGGCTACACCAGCAAAGAAACCGAAGGCATCCGCCGGAGGAGCTAAGAAGCCGAAAGCTAAGCCTACCCACCCGAAGACGTCCGAAATGGTGAACAACGCCATCAAGGAGCTGAAGGAACGCAGCGGATCCTCCCTGCAGGCGATCAAGAAATACATCGCCGCCCAGTACAAGGTGGACGCCGAGAAGCTGGCACCATTCATAAGGAAATACCTAAAGAGCGCCGTCGAATCCGGAGCTTTGATACAAACTAAAGGAAAAGGTGCGTCCGGCTCGTTCAAGTTGGAATCGAAGTCTTCCTCGTCGAAGAAACCCGCCGCCACTGCCGCATCGAAGGCGAAGAAACCAGCAGCCGCGAAACCGAAGAAGGCCGCAGCCGCCTCCGTCGCCGCCGGAAAGGGTAAGAAGGCCGCCGCATCCGCCGCTTCGCCCTCGAAGGCTAAAGCCGCAACAAAGGACAAGAAGGCGGCCGCCGCTAAAAAGAAGCCCGCAGCTAAGAAGGCTGCCGCCAGCCCGGCCAAGTCTAAGGCCGCTCCCAAGGCGAAGAAGACGGCGAAGCCACCGACGAAGAAACCTAAAGCACCTAAACCCAAGAAGGCCGCCTCCACCCCTAAATCTAAGGTAGCTGCGAAGAAATCATCCGCCGCATCGAAAAAGTAAATCTCCCCGTTGACGCGTGTCGTCGGAGTGGGTGGATATGCTCGATCTCGTTCAAATGTTTGTCAGGCACCGACCGATCACACCGCGCGACGGTTGACCCTGACCCGACAGGCGGATGGACAGACAAAAAGCCCTTTTCAGGGCTAACACATGATTCAAGTTTTAATCATATAATGTACAATTGAAACTGTTTCATAAAACTGCTCGTCAAATTAATATACGACTACGACTACAATTACGACTACGACTACCACTAAACTTACGAGACACGGACACACGAAAAATTTTACCAAATTATCAGCCCTAATCATTTTCTCCACCTTTTTTTTTTTTTTTTTTTTTTTCTTCTTTTTCATTTTCTCTCACCCGTCTTCTCTTCCTTCCTTCCTTCCTTTCTTTCTATTTATTTCATCTAAAACCGTACGTCTACGTACGCCCGCCCGACTGCCCGACTTACTCTATTTGTTTTTTTTTTTTTTTTCTATTTTTTTTTTTATTATTATTATTTCCCCTCTACCCCTCAGAGACACACACAACGACCTGCATCGACTCTCGACTCGATTCGACTCGACTCGCTCGCTCGCTCGACGTTCACCCTACTACGCACGGTTAACGCCCAAACGATATATATATAAAGCGGACCGTAACGAACGAAAAATATTATTCTCGCTCGAACTACCGTCCCGTTCGGTCGGTTCTCTTTCAGTCAGTTTTCGAACTCTTAATCTTTTATAAATCATGTCTGGACGCGGTAAAGGCGGTAAGGTTAAGGGAAAGGCAAAGTCCCGTTCCAACCGCGCCGGTCTACAGTTCCCAGTCGGTCGTATACACAGGCTCCTGCGTAAGGGTAACTATGCAGAGAGAGTCGGTGCCGGAGCACCGGTTTACCTTGCTGCCGTGATGGAGTACTTGGCCGCTGAGGTGCTCGAGTTGGCCGGTAACGCCGCCAGGGACAACAAGAAGACCAGGATCATCCCGAGACATCTCCAGCTCGCCATCCGCAACGACGAGGAGTTGAACAAACTCCTATCCGGCGTCACCATCGCCCAGGGAGGTGTCCTGCCCAACATCCAGGCGGTGCTCCTGCCTAAGAAGACCGAGAAGAAGGCATAAGTGGTGGTGGTGTTGATCGTTGTCATCGTATGTCGATCGGCGGTATGTCCGTTAAGGTTCGAAGTTCGTTATAATAATTATTATCATGATGAAGGAAACTACTACATTGTGATAGTGTACGTAATGAATCTATCGATCCTTCGGAATTCCCAAAAAGGCCCTTTTCAGGGCCGCAATATGATTCAGTTTGCTATACTATTATATAGTTAACCGTTTCATTAAACATGATCAAAAGTCATCATCATCAATTCAATTCATATGTACACATAACCTAAAATATAATACAACAAAATCTTACAACATTCGAAACCTTATTAAAAATTTTGATATATCTATATACTCACTACTCATATTAATTAATATTTAAATATATATGATTTACGTCCCTATATAGTCAATCCGATTGAAATATAAAAATAATTATAATAATCATCTACTAATAGGTTTCAATCTATGACACTAATACTACTACTACTGCTACTAATTAATTATTACTTAATACATAAAGTAGATGAATAAATTATGTCCACATACATATAATAATAATGTAGTATATATTTATGTTATTTTGGACAACTAACATGAATCTTCCTTGTCCTGTTTTCTTGTTCCTCCCTACTCCCTCGTCGATCATTCATATACACAAACACCGACATCACAAAATGGACCCTACGATTGAAGAAAGGACATATCTTAAGGATACAACTAACTAAAAAAAAAAAAAAAAAACAATTGAATTTTTTCTTAATATATATAAAAAGTGGAGTGTAGTGTAGTGGGGATAACGATCGAGTCGATCACCCCGCTCGCCTCTGCCCCTACCGCGGGTGTAAAGTTTAATACTGTCACGCCATTGGTTGAAACGATCGCGATCGTAGTCTACAGTCCGCCACTGTTCGGAGTCAATAAATACGAGATTTTTCTAGTATCGAGCATCATTCTCACTCAAACCGTCTGAGCGGAGAGCACAGTAGTTCACGTATAACAGTTTTTATTAACTCTATACAATATGCCACCCAAGACTAGCGGTAAGGCCGCCAAGAAATCCGGCAAGGCGCAGAAGAACATCTCCAAATCTGACAAGAAAAAGAAGAAGCACAAGAGGAAGGAGAGCTACGCCATCTACATCTACAAGGTGCTGAAGCAAGTCCACCCGGACACCGGTATCTCCAGTAAGGCGATGTCCATCATGAACTCGTTCGTGAACGACATCTTCGAGCGTATCGCAGCTGAAGCTTCCCGGCTCGCCCACTACAACAAGAGATCCACCATCACCTCCAGGGAGGTCCAGACTTCGGTGAGGCTACTTCTGCCCGGTGAGCTCGCAAAGCACGCCGTCAGTGAAGGCACGAAAGCCGTCACCAAGTACACCAGCTCCAAGTGAGCGGAGTGCGTTGAATCTTACGAGGACCGTTACACGTTACGTTTTACCGATCCGATTCGTATTCAACAAACAAAAGGCCCTTTTCAGGGCCACTATATGATTCTTTAAAATAATTATTTATTTTAAGTTTTATGAAACATCGTCAAAACTGTACCTACTAAAATTATGAATGAATGAATGAATGACTGACTGACTGGGAGTTCAGTACGCTGGGTTATCGCTTGAATCGCTTGTAGGTGTAGTGTGATAAGTAAGCATAAATAAATTTAGGAGAAATTATAAATAAAAAGTAGAGAGAGAGAGAGAAAAAAAAAAAAAAAAAAAAAAACTGACACATACAGTAAAATAAAAATAACCGACTGGCACGACGAATGTGCATATTACATTATGGATTGTAGTTTTATTCATTCGTAGTATTTATGATTGTAAATAAAATTTTATAAATATAATTTAATTTTTAATATGAATTTTATGAAAGCAAATTAAATGGCATTAGAAAAAAAAAAAAAAAAAAAAAAAAAGAAACAAAATCTCAATCAACTCCCCACCCCACCACGGCCGGCGCTGACGTGCGTTAGTATAAATATGCCTGTTGGACGACTCACTGTTTTTATTTAACGTTCAACTTACGTTCGAGTAAGAGTACCCTCTCAGTTTTTCAGTCAGTCGTTGTGTGTTGATTGATCGTGTTGTGTGTTCGAGTATAAAAAATGGCACGTACAAAGCAGACCGCTCGTAAATCCACCGGTGGTAAGGCACCGCGTAAACAGCTCGCCACCAAGGCAGCCAGAAAGAGCGCACCGGCTACCGGTGGTGTCAAGAAGCCTCACCGTTACAGGCCAGGTACCGTCGCCCTCCGTGAGATCCGTCGCTACCAGAAGAGTACCGAGCTTCTGATCCGCAAGCTGCCATTCCAACGTCTCGTCCGTGAGATCGCACAGGATTTCAAGACCGATCTCCGTTTCCAGAGCTCAGCCGTGATGGCCCTTCAGGAGGCTAGCGAAGCTTACCTGGTCGGTCTCTTCGAAGACACCAACCTGTGCGCCATCCACGCCAAGCGTGTCACAATCATGCCCAAGGACATTCAGCTCGCACGCAGGATCCGCGGTGAACGCGCTTAAGCTGTGGTCGACTTACAATCACTTCAAATGTTATATTGTCCCTACTTTGAGTTATACTGACTGCGGTTATCTCTCTCGATGATAAATTGAGTTGAGATGATTATGTTGGTTAACAATATTTAGGGATTTTTAGGGATCCAAGAGACCTGGTCGTTGAAGACGAGAGCGACTAAATCTACGTGCCGCCATCAGTTCCGGAAGTGCTTCCGGTTGAATCACCGACCCCCCACCCACGACGACCTGCACTGCCCTCTCCTCGCTGATGGTTCGCTGGGCCTCCCCGAATGGGGTCTCACCCGGCAGGGCTAATCGCGGAGAGGGTAAAGAAACGTAAAAAAGGACTAGATCGCGCCGAAAGGCGAACCAAGGAGCCCCGCTAGCTAGTAGGCTAGCGGCGAGTGAAACTCCGAGAGAGAGGCGTAGCCTCGGAATCGGCTCCCCGCACCCCCCCTTCGGGGGGCGCGAGAAGATATCCACACGATTCACTGTTTTTATTTAACGTTCAACTTACGTTCGAGTAAGAGTAGACACGACTCGGGCATCCGACCTGCTCGGACACCTGCTCGCCTCCGCCGCTCCCGCTGCATCCGCCGACCGCCATCTGGCCGGCTACCTGCGCGCACCTGCGACGACCCGCCTATTGTCTTAGGACAATACGTCAGTGCACTGTGTCGTTCTCACGGCTTGCACAGATTATTAGTTTCGAGTACTTGTACGTGTCTTTTTCAAGACAAGTGCATTTATTTAAAACATTAAGTCATCGGGTTTTTACTTGTGGGGCTATCGCGGGAAACCTAACGGTGCTAACAAGCGATAGTTGTTCCCAGAGCCTTACCGGAGGCTCGCGGTTCATCAGCGAACCGCCAGTATCCGCTGGGATTGGACAAGTTGGCATTGGGAGTGACCCCCTAGTCAACCCCAGTCATCTCCCTCCTCAACCCTTCCTATCCTTAAATCCCATTCCTGGAGTACCGTTTGGATCGGACCTCAATAGAGAGCCGGCCCTCGGTAAGTCAGGCTGCTAGGGCATTTAGGTACACACCCTCTGGACATTGAGAAAGCCAGAGGCCGCATAACTAGGGCTCATCCTAGGTACACTCCTCCCTGCCATACCCAGGCAGGGAGGCCTTATACCCACCCGTCCTGCACTACGGAGTGCAGGATGGAGCCGCCGCCCGCGGCCGCGGACCCTTTCGGGTCTTCGCTATCGTTCCTCCGGGAGCATTACCCAGAGGTGGCTTCTCACCTCTTAAGAGAAGCCGAAAAACGGCCGTCTGCCGCTTCGTCTCGGCCCTCATCCCCAACCCCCGCGTCCTCGCACGTGGCGCCAACCCCCGCGCTTCATCCGCGTGACCCAAGGGTCAACAGACCCCAAGCCGCGTTCGCGCCTAGCCCCGCCCCATCTCCGGTTCCAGCAGTAACTGCGAACCGATTTCATTGTTTAGACGTTGAAGAGTCCGACTCTGAAATGGAGTGCAGCGGCTCTGCTCCGTTGGACGGTAGTTTCACTACCGTCACAAGGAAAAGGAAGGCCCCGAGCGCCTCCCCACCCCCAATGTCGGGCCCGTCCAAGGCCCAAAAACCCGCGGCGAAGCCATCGTCGCGAGCAACGTCCCCGGCCCCGAAGGCCGCGCGCCCCCCGGGTAAGGCTCCTGCCAGACCCCCGCCAATATACCTTCACGATAAGGCCGCCTGGAACTCGGTTTCCAAGGCAATCAATGATAGGAAGTTACACTTCCTGTCCGCCGCCAACTCCGCATCTGGTATCCGAGTCCAGATGCAGTTTACGGACGACTTTAGGTCCGTCACTAAGTTCTTAAGGGATCAAAAGATCCCTTTTCACACTTACACCCTCTCGGAGGATCGTGCCCTCCGAGTAGTCATCCGTGGTATCCCCCGGGAGATGGATACCAAATACGTCAAGGAGGACTTAGAGTCCAAAGACTTCCCCGTACAGGCGGTCCACCGCATGTACAACAGGGACAAGGCGCCATACAACATGGTCCTTGTAATTTTGCAGCGTACGGAATACGCTAAAACCATCTTCAACATGCGGTCAATCTGCATGCTTTCGGGGCTTCACTTCGAAGCCCCTCACAAGAGCACTTCCCCGGGGCAGTGCCACAACTGCCAATTGTTCGGCCACTCGGCCACGAACTGCTACGGCCGCCCGCGATGTGTTAAATGCATCGGCGATCACGGCACTAAAGACTGCCCGCGCGCACCCGACTCAACTGAGCCCGTCGCCTGCTGTAACTGCTTACAGACAGGGCACCCGTCAAGCCATAGGGGCTGTCCGAAATGCCCTAAAAGCAATAAAAAGGTCCTCGACAGGGCCTTCAAACGCTTCCAATTCCAACGCGCCGGACCCGGCCCTGTCTACGCGCGTGACAACTTCTATAGGGCAGCCCCCTCCGGGCAGCCACCAAAGCCGGCACCGGTCAAGCCGGTTCTAGCTCCGACTCCGAGGCCCAACGCTTGGGCCAAGCCGCTACCTGGCACCTCCGCCGCGGTGCCAGCCAAACCCGCACCCGCGAAAACCGCGATCGCGATCACGAACAAACCTATCGCCCCGTTACCGCCCACTGTCCCGGTACAGTCCTCGGCCTCCGACGACATGGCCTACCTCATCGAATTTCTGGAGGCGGTTAACATAGACGAGCTCCTCGTCGCCGCGTCAGAGCTCCGCGCGGCTCCGTCACCCGTCGCGACCGTCCAAGTGATCGTAAATCACTCGGCGCTATTCTCTGCTATCCAGCAGACGATCAAAAACAAAAAATAAATAAATCTCAATGGCTAGGAACGCGCGTTTGAAGCCAAAATCGATCGCGTTGGCATTTTATAATGCGGACGGACTCCGCAACCAAAAGGATGAGGTATCGAACTTCCTCACCACGCATCAAATAGACATCCTGCTAGTACAGGAAACGTTTTTAAAACCTAGCCAAAGAGATCCGCGCATCGCGAATTATAATATCATTCGTAACGATAGAGTTGCCGCGAAGGGTGGCACTCTTATCTATCATAAAAGGTCCTTGCACTGCATACCGCTCGACCCTCCCGCGTCCCTACGGAACATTGAGGTCTCTGTTTGCCTGCTGGGTATGACCGGCCACTCGCCCGTCATCATCGCGTCGGCTTATCTTTCCCCTAACAAGGAGCTCCTACAGAGCGACCTAGATATTCTCTCCAACTTAGGGGAGTCGGTTATCATAGCCGGCGACCTAAACTGCAAAAATCCACTCTGGAATTGCGCAACCTCGAACCCCAACGGGCTTAAATTAGAAGAGTTTTCGGAAACTCTAAACTTTGACGTCATCGCGCCGATGACTCCCACGCACTACCCTCACAACTATCAGCATAGACCGGACATACTCGACATAGCGCTCTTGAAGAACGTCGGCCTCAGGCTTCGTTCCATTGAAACGCTACACGAACTCGACTCGGATCACAGACCCGTCCTCCTTTCGCTAGGACCCGACTCAGAAGCTCTACCCCTCACCAAAACCATCGTGGATTGGAAGGCGGCAGCAGAGGCCCTTAAGGCAATCTCATCCCCCGATCTCGATAAAATCCTTGACGAATTTTACTCGACCGATGACACCGACACCGCAATCGCTCTGCTCACTAGTCATCTTCAGACTGTTCTCAGTCAGAGTTCTCGGAAAATCAGAGTGGTGAATGATCGCCGCTTTGTATTGCCTGAGACCGTGAAGACAAAAATGAGAGAAAAGAACGCCGCCATGCGTGACTACGATTCCAGGCCTGACGAACAGAAACGAATCTATATGAGAGCTTTACAGAGGGACGTAAAGAACCTTATAGCCGAGTTTCGCGACAATGACTGGGACAGACTCATGGCTGAGATATCACCGAGCCACCTCGCCTATTGGAGGTTGGCACGCGCACTCAAGTCCGATGGTACATCCGAGGCCATACCTCCGTTGAAAAGAGACCCCCCACTGAACCCGGCTTTCTACGACGACGAAAAAGCCGAATGCCTGGCAGAAAGCATGGAGCTTCAATGTTCCCCGTCGCGACAACCCGCCGATCCGACACATATCCGCGAAATCGACTCAGAGGTCGCCCGCCGCGTACAAATTACGCCCCGCGATAAAATCTCTCCCGTCTCCGTAGACGAAGTCCGATCAATAATCAAGAAATTTAGACCGCGCAAAGCCCCAGGGGCAGACGGCATCTCGAATAAGGTTCTTAAGATACTACCCCCGCATTTAATTCTATTATTAGTCAGAATAATAAATTCGCTAATAATCCAATGCCACTTCCCAGCCGCCTGGAAGGAGGCAATAGTAATAGGGATCCACAAACCGGGGAAACCCCGCGACTCCCCCGCTAGCTATCGGCCTATCAGCCTCCTAAAAGTCTTAGGAAAAGTCTACGAGAAAGTCCTCTTGACTAGACTCTGGTCCCATATCAACTCAAACCATCTGCTCATTAACGAGCAATTCGGTTTCCGCGCTCGCCACAGCTGCGTCCAACAAGTCCACCGCATCACGGAACACATTCACGACGCGTTCAACCGCCCCGGTAAGTCGAGAGGCTCGGGAGCGGTCTTCTTTGACATCGCCAAAGCGTTCGATAAAGTCTGGCACAACGGTTTACTCTATAAACTGTTTGATATGCGCTTCCCAGACAGCCTCGTACTCATAATACGAGAGTTCCTCACCGATCGAAGCTTCCGGTTTCGCGTCGAAGGTTGTCTATCAACCCCGCGCCCGCTCAGAGCTGGGGTCCCACAAGGCTCCGCTCTCTCCCCTGTCCTCTACTCGTTATTTACAAACGACATCCCGCGCCCCGAACAAGTCCAATTCGGTACCAACGTCCAGTTAGCGCTCTTCGCTGACGACACGGCTCTATACGTGTCAGGTCCCCCCGCTTTCGTCGCAGCCAAACTCCAACGTGCCACCACTGCCTTAGGGGAGTGGCTCCGCAAATGGAGGATTGAGGTTAATCCGGAAAAGAGTTCCGCGGTCTACTTTTCCAAAAGTCTTCGCAACTATAACAGTTGCATTCCCACCCACAAAATCAAACTCTTCGAGAAGCCCATTCCATGGGTCACTCAAGTTAAATACTTAGGCGTCACGCTCGACAGACGCTTAACTTTCAGCGCTCACATCGCTCGCGTTAAGAACAGGGCAAATTTCTACCTCTTTCGCCTTCACCACCTTTTAGGCGCCCGTTCTAAAATGTCCCTCAAAAATAAAGTCACGATGTACAAGACCTGTATTCGACCCGTCATGACCTACGCCGGCGTAGTGTTTGCCCACGCGAATAAAACCGCACTTACGTCACTCCAACGAGTGCAAAATAGATTCACAAGACGCGCCACGGACGCGCCGTGGTACGTCCGCAACGTAGATTTACACAAGGACCTTCGGTTACCATCCATATCGAACTACCTAAAAACCGCCTCGAAAAAGTATTTCGAGCGCGCCGCGAAACATCCAAACCCGCTCGTGGTCGAAGCCGCGAACTACATCCCGGATCCGGATCCGAAGTATAGACGCCCACGTAACGTATTAGACGACGCGGACGATTCTATAACTCTTGCTAACCCACAGACTACTACACATTGCGTTCACCGTCCTCGACGTCGGAGGAGAAGAGGACGTCCGCCTAGGCTTTTAGGGCCTTCAGCCTACAGACATTACACGAACGCGCCGGGTCGCTTCAGTCCAATTCGGGCATCGCCCGCGGCAACCTAGGCCGAGGTTCGGTCTCCTTCCGAGACACCCCTTAGAGTTGCTGCGGTCCCCGTCTCTACACCTCAGTGTATAGGCAGAGAACACTAAGTTCGAAGCCTCAACTAAAAATCAGTTCCCAGTCCGGTTGGAACGTCTGAGCCTCTCTCAGCGGACAACCCTACAGGCTGTTGTCACATCCGATGAGACTAGCCGGTGTCACCAGTCGGTTAGGACGACTTGGCGTGGAAGGGCCGGCCCATCCACACCAAGCGTCTCTCTCAGTAGTCAGAATAAATTCACTCGCACAAAACAGCGCCACCTAAGCGAGGTCCGAGCCCACTATGGGTGCCCTTAGGACGAGCCTGTAGTCTAGATCTGCACTTTGCACCCGTTGAGGGATGTAGCACCTTTTGTGCTACATCCAAAATTAAAATAACCCCGTTGGGGCTACAAGTTTTGAGGCCTCCCAGCCTTAAGGCTTGTAGACCCAACGTAATGCCCGGCTTTGAGGGCATCAACGCAAGGAGGCGACGCGCAGCAACGCTGCGCCTCGCTCCCTTGCGGGGAAGCACTCGCCGCGCGGTTAGTTCGGTTACGCTGCGAAGGCCAATAGGGCCGCAGTTAGGGTCCATAAAAAAAAAAAAAAAAAAAAAAAAAAAAATCGAGTAAGAGTACCCTCTCAGTTTTTCAGTCAGTCGTTGTGTGTTGATTGATCGTGTTGTGTGTTCGAGTATAAAAAATGGCACGTACAAAGCAGACCGCTCGTAAATCCACCGGTGGTAAGGCACCGCGTAAACAGCTCGCCACCAAGGCAGCCAGAAAGAGCGCACCGGCTACCGGTGGTGTCAAGAAGCCTCACCGTTACAGGCCAGGTACCGTCGCCCTCCGTGAGATCCGTCGCTACCAGAAGAGTACCGAGCTTCTGATCCGCAAGCTGCCATTCCAACGTCTCGTCCGTGAGATCGCACAGGATTTCAAGACCGATCTCCGTTTCCAGAGCTCAGCCGTGATGGCCCTTCAGGAGGCTAGCGAAGCTTACCTGGTCGGTCTCTTCGAAGACACCAACCTGTGCGCCATCCACGCCAAGCGTGTCACAATCATGCCCAAGGACATTCAGCTCGCACGCAGGATCCGCGGTGAACGCGCTTAAGCTGTGGTCGACTTACAATCACTTCAAATGTTATATTGTCCCTACTTTGAGTTATACTGACTGCGGTTATCTCTCTCGATGATAAATTGAGTTGAGATGATTATGTTGGTTAACAATATTTAGGGATTAATATACATAATTCTAAAAGGCCCTTTTCAGGGCCGCACATGATTCGAAATACGTACTTGCCTACAGTACATGAAGTTTCTTAAGACTTTTACGTCATTCATTCGTTATAAATGTATTAAATAATTTAATTTATTTATGAAAAATCAAACCCCTTTTATTATACATTATTATGGATGGTTAATTAATAAGATTTTATATATATATATATATACACACCTACTAAACCAAACTAAATATTACTTACTTACCTCGTAGTCGTCGTAGTAGGGCATGTAGCACATTTACCGTTTCTTTTTTCGTTGTAGTGTATCCCTGTAGTAGTAGAATCTGAAATTTAAATAAAAAAAAAAAAAAAAAAAGTTTAATTATTCACATAGAAGGTTTAATAAAGATGAGTTTCACTATTTTTACGCTAAATCTCTTTGATACGTGTAGGTAGGTATCCCTTAAGCGATATTATAACTTTATAAAACTGATGGGTATTTATAATATATATTAATAAAAATCAATTAAATAAACTAAAACGTAAGGAAAAATAATAATTTTTGCGTCAAAAACAAAACCAACGGGCAGGGCAGGAGTTGGGGGGGACTCGAATACGTACAGATACAGTCGGATCAGTCTGCACAGGCGCGCCCCGGCTATAAATACCAGCTAAAAACGCGTTTCAGACATCAGTCTGTTGCTCACCGACCGTACGTACGTACGTTCGCATCGTTAGTTTGTGCCCTCGCAAGTCTTCACTTAATCAATCGACATGACCGGCCGTGGTAAGGGAGGAAAAGGTCTCGGAAAGGGAGGAGCTAAGCGTCACAGGAAAGTACTTCGTGATAACATCCAAGGTATCACGAAACCCGCTATCCGTCGTCTAGCCCGTCGTGGTGGTGTAAAGCGTATCTCCGGATTGATATACGAAGAGACCCGAGGTGTCCTGAAGGTATTCCTCGAGAACGTCATCCGTGACGCTGTCACATACACGGAGCACGCCAAGAGGAAGACCGTAACAGCCATGGATGTTGTCTACGCTTTGAAGAGACAAGGAAGAACCCTCTACGGATTCGGTGGTTAAAAGAGTTTCTGTCTCTTACCTTTTGTACATAATTATGATATGATAATTTTGTATCATCGAATCGAGAATTCGTTTGATATAAAAATTATTATGCATTTTATTACATAGGTAATTGATGAAATATCTAAAAAAGGCCCTTTTCAGGGCCGCATATAATTCTATGTTGTTGAGATGACATAATATTTTATGTTCCTTTTTAACAAGTTTCTTTAATCATATATCGTCTTAAACATAAAAATCCTACACTTTACGTTTTAAGCTAATCTATTATTCCTATTTATCAATTTTTGAGGTTAGAAACAGATTAAGTTTAAAAGTTAAATTTTTATGAGAGATGTGTTACAAAATGTTAGGTCGTTTTAGGTTAGGTTTGAAAAAGTTAGGTTATAATTTGTTAGGTTGAATTGATACACTTGAAAAAAAAAAGAAGTGAGGTTAAAAATTATTAGGTCTATCTAATACGAGATACACTCTAGAAAGAAAAAAAAAAAAAAAAAAAACAACCAAAATCAGTGTTTACGGACAATTCTCCCTCACTATAATATTCTCTTATCTCAGTGAAATGAAAATATCATAAGAACATACAAATTTAAACACAAACTTTTTTTTTTTTTCTTACTTTCGTAATTATTTGTTTTTTTTTTTTTTTTTTTTTTTTTAAGCACTTTTATAATTAATATTCATAACTAAATATAAAATAATAAAAAATGTTGTAGTAGGATCCGTTAGTATGAGGTCAAGTGAACAGTAGTTGATGGGACGTATGCGATGTTTCGTTGCTTTTACATTGAAATCGGTGGTATTTTAATATTATTCTACTTAAGAACAGCTTTTATGTCTCGAATAAAATTTTAAATATTTTCATTTATAAAGTATTTATTGTAATTTTAAATAAATCCTATACGTTACGTTAACTTACTTCGAGTCAAAAGTTGAAGAGAGCTCGTCCACTGTTTTACGACAGTCTATATAAAGACGTCGAAAATTGTGAAAAGTTCACTATCGTACGTAATGTTTTCTATTATATTTCAAGTTCTATATCTACCCTATCAAACTGATGGGTGTAAAATTCGTTAATTAATCGATTAAATAAGAAAAATAACATTTAAACTGAGCGCTCCATACGAGTGCTACGGTCTGTTGAAAATAAAGTTCGATACCTTTGTAATTATAAAAGTTGAAAACTTTTCAACGCATTTATACAATAAACGAACTCATATTCTATTTATGGATTGTTGAATTTCAACATTTCGTTTTAATTTGTCTGGGTAAAATATACATTTTCGAATACATGTTAGTGAAAAGTTGGAACTGTTGATACGAGAAAACGCATCTCGACATCGGTGTTCTCTTAGCGGTATGACTGAGCCGTCGCGCATTCGATAGAGCTCAGTGGCTCCCCCAACCGTGTTTGACGCGACCTTACTAAACTCACTAGCTCGCTCGCTCGCTCGCTTACTTGCTTGCCAGCTAACTTTTGTGTTGTTGTTTGAAGTTGAATTCAGGAAGAGAAGAGAAGAGAAATGGCAGACACAGCAGTCGCGTCAGAGGCTCCGGCTCCGGCTACACCAGCAAAGAAACCGAAGGCATCCGCCGGAGGAGCTAAGAAGCCGAAAGCTAAGCCTACCCACCCGAAGACGTCCGAAATGGTGAACAACGCCATCAAGGAGCTGAAGGAACGCAGCGGATCCTCCCTGCAGGCGATCAAGAAATACATCGCCGCCCAGTACAAGGTGGACGCCGAGAAGCTGGCACCATTCATAAGGAAATACCTAAAGAGCGCCGTCGAATCCGGAGCTTTGATACAAACTAAAGGAAAAGGTGCGTCCGGCTCGTTCAAGTTGGAATCGAAGTCTTCCTCGTCGAAGAAACCCGCCGCCACTGCCGCATCGAAGGCGAAGAAACCAGCAGCCGCGAAACCGAAGAAGGCCGCAGCCGCCTCCGTCGCCGCCGGAAAGGGTAAGAAGGCCGCCGCATCCGCCGCTTCGCCCTCGAAGGCTAAAGCCGCAACAAAGGACAAGAAGGCGGCCGCCGCTAAAAAGAAGCCCGCAGCTAAGAAGGCTGCCGCCAGCCCGGCCAAGTCTAAGGCCGCTCCCAAGGCGAAGAAGACGGCGAAGCCACCGACGAAGAAACCTAAAGCACCTAAACCCAAGAAGGCCGCCTCCACCCCTAAATCTAAGGTAGCTGCGAAGAAATCATCCGCCGCATCGAAAAAGTAAATCTCCCCGTTGACGCGTGTCGTCGGAGTGGGTGGATATGCTCGATCTCGTTCAAATGTTTGTCAGGCACCGACCGATCACACCGCGCGACGGTTGACCCTGACCCGACAGGCGGATGGACAGACAAAAAGCCCTTTTCAGGGCTAACACATGATTCAAGTTTTAATCATATAATGTACAATTGAAACTGTTTCATAAAACTGCTCGTCAAATTAATATACGACTACGACTACAATTACGACTACGACTACCACTAAACTTACGAGACACGGACACACGAAAAATTTTACCAAATTATCAGCCCTAATCATTTTCTCCACCTTTTTTTTTTTTTTTTTTTTTTTCTTCTTTTTCATTTTCTCTCACCCGTCTTCTCTTCCTTCCTTCCTTCCTTTCTTTCTATTTATTTCATCTAAAACCGTACGTCTACGTACGCCCGCCCGACTGCCCGACTTACTCTATTTGTTTTTTTTTTTTTTTTCTATTTTTTTTTTTATTATTATTATTTCCCCTCTACCCCTCAGAGACACACACAACGACCTGCATCGACTCTCGACTCGATTCGACTCGACTCGCTCGCTCGCTCGACGTTCACCCTACTACGCACGGTTAACGCCCAAACGATATATATATAAAGCGGACCGTAACGAACGAAAAATATTATTCTCGCTCGAACTACCGTCCCGTTCGGTCGGTTCTCTTTCAGTCAGTTTTCGAACTCTTAATCTTTTATAAATCATGTCTGGACGCGGTAAAGGCGGTAAGGTTAAGGGAAAGGCAAAGTCCCGTTCCAACCGCGCCGGTCTACAGTTCCCAGTCGGTCGTATACACAGGCTCCTGCGTAAGGGTAACTATGCAGAGAGAGTCGGTGCCGGAGCACCGGTTTACCTTGCTGCCGTGATGGAGTACTTGGCCGCTGAGGTGCTCGAGTTGGCCGGTAACGCCGCCAGGGACAACAAGAAGACCAGGATCATCCCGAGACATCTCCAGCTCGCCATCCGCAACGACGAGGAGTTGAACAAACTCCTATCCGGCGTCACCATCGCCCAGGGAGGTGTCCTGCCCAACATCCAGGCGGTGCTCCTGCCTAAGAAGACCGAGAAGAAGGCATAAGTGGTGGTGGTGTTGATCGTTGTCATCGTATGTCGATCGGCGGTATGTCCGTTAAGGTTCGAAGTTCGTTATAATAATTATTATCATGATGAAGGAAACTACTACATTGTGATAGTGTACGTAATGAATCTATCGATCCTTCGGAATTCCCAAAAAGGCCCTTTTCAGGGCCGCAATATGATTCAGTTTGCTATACTATTATATAGTTAACCGTTTCATTAAACATGATCAAAAGTCATCATCATCAATTCAATTCATATGTACACATAACCTAAAATATAATACAACAAAATCTTACAACATTCGAAACCTTATTAAAAATTTTGATATATCTATATACTCACTACTCATATTAATTAATATTTAAATATATATGATTTACGTCCCTATATAGTCAATCCGATTGAAATATAAAAATAATTATAATAATCATCTACTAATAGGTTTCAATCTATGACACTAATACTACTACTACTGCTACTAATTAATTATTACTTAATACATAAAGTAGATGAATAAATTATGTCCACATACATATAATAATAATGTAGTATATATTTATGTTATTTTGGACAACTAACATGAATCTTCCTTGTCCTGTTTTCTTGTTCCTCCCTACTCCCTCGTCGATCATTCATATACACAAACACCGACATCACAAAATGGACCCTACGATTGAAGAAAGGACATATCTTAAGGATACAACTAACTAAAAAAAAAAAAAAAAAACAATTGAATTTTTTCTTAATATATATAAAAAGTGGAGTGTAGTGTAGTGGGGATAACGATCGAGTCGATCACCCCGCTCGCCTCTGCCCCTACCGCGGGTGTAAAGTTTAATACTGTCACGCCATTGGTTGAAACGATCGCGATCGTAGTCTACAGTCCGCCACTGTTCGGAGTCAATAAATACGAGATTTTTCTAGTATCGAGCATCATTCTCACTCAAACCGTCTGAGCGGAGAGCACAGTAGTTCACGTATAACAGTTTTTATTAACTCTATACAATATGCCACCCAAGACTAGCGGTAAGGCCGCCAAGAAATCCGGCAAGGCGCAGAAGAACATCTCCAAATCTGACAAGAAAAAGAAGAAGCACAAGAGGAAGGAGAGCTACGCCATCTACATCTACAAGGTGCTGAAGCAAGTCCACCCGGACACCGGTATCTCCAGTAAGGCGATGTCCATCATGAACTCGTTCGTGAACGACATCTTCGAGCGTATCGCAGCTGAAGCTTCCCGGCTCGCCCACTACAACAAGAGATCCACCATCACCTCCAGGGAGGTCCAGACTTCGGTGAGGCTACTTCTGCCCGGTGAGCTCGCAAAGCACGCCGTCAGTGAAGGCACGAAAGCCGTCACCAAGTACACCAGCTCCAAGTGAGCGGAGTGCGTTGAATCTTACGAGGACCGTTACACGTTACGTTTTACCGATCCGATTCGTATTCAACAAACAAAAGGCCCTTTTCAGGGCCACTATATGATTCTTTAAAATAATTATTTATTTTAAGTTTTATGAAACATCGTCAAAACTGTACCTACTAAAATTATGAATGAATGAATGAATGACTGACTGACTGGGAGTTCAGTACGCTGGGTTATCGCTTGAATCGCTTGTAGGTGTAGTGTGATAAGTAAGCATAAATAAATTTAGGAGAAATTATAAATAAAAAGTAGAGAGAGAGAGAGAAAAAAAAAAAAAAAAAAAAAAACTGACACATACAGTAAAATAAAAATAACCGACTGGCACGACGAATGTGCATATTACATTATGGATTGTAGTTTTATTCATTCGTAGTATTTATGATTGTAAATAAAATTTTATAAATATAATTTAATTTTTAATATGAATTTTATGAAAGCAAATTAAATGGCATTAGAAAAAAAAAAAAAAAAAAAAAAAAAGAAACAAAATCTCAATCAACTCCCCACCCCACCACGGCCGGCGCTGACGTGCGTTAGTATAAATATGCCTGTTGGACGACTCACTGTTTTTATTTAACGTTCAACTTACGTTCGAGTAAGAGTACCCTCTCAGTTTTTCAGTCAGTCGTTGTGTGTTGATTGATCGTGTTGTGTGTTCGAGTATAAAAAATGGCACGTACAAAGCAGACCGCTCGTAAATCCACCGGTGGTAAGGCACCGCGTAAACAGCTCGCCACCAAGGCAGCCAGAAAGAGCGCACCGGCTACCGGTGGTGTCAAGAAGCCTCACCGTTACAGGCCAGGTACCGTCGCCCTCCGTGAGATCCGTCGCTACCAGAAGAGTACCGAGCTTCTGATCCGCAAGCTGCCATTCCAACGTCTCGTCCGTGAGATCGCACAGGATTTCAAGACCGATCTCCGTTTCCAGAGCTCAGCCGTGATGGCCCTTCAGGAGGCTAGCGAAGCTTACCTGGTCGGTCTCTTCGAAGACACCAACCTGTGCGCCATCCACGCCAAGCGTGTCACAATCATGCCCAAGGACATTCAGCTCGCACGCAGGATCCGCGGTGAACGCGCTTAAGCTGTGGTCGACTTACAATCACTTCAAATGTTATATTGTCCCTACTTTGAGTTATACTGACTGCGGTTATCTCTCTCGATGATAAATTGAGTTGAGATGATTATGTTGGTTAACAATATTTAGGGATTAATATACATAATTCTAAAAGGCCCTTTTCAGGGCCGCACATGATTCGAAATACGTACTTGCCTACAGTACATGAAGTTTCTTAAGACTTTTACGTCATTCATTCGTTATAAATGTATTAAATAATTTAATTTATTTATGAAAAATCAAACCCCTTTTATTATACATTATTATGGATGGTTAATTAATAAGATTTTATATATATATATATATACACACCTACTAAACCAAACTAAATATTACTTACTTACCTCGTAGTCGTCGTAGTAGGGCATGTAGCACATTTACCGTTTCTTTTTTCGTTGTAGTGTATCCCTGTAGTAGTAGAATCTGAAATTTAAATAAAAAAAAAAAAAAAAAAAAGTTTAATTATTCACATAGAAGGTTTAATAAAGATGAGTTTCACTATTTTTACGCTAAATCTCTTTGATACGTGTAGGTAGGTATCCCTTAAGCGATATTATAACTTTATAAAACTGATGGGTATTTATAATATATATTAATAAAAATCAATTAAATAAACTAAAACGTAAGGAAAAATAATAATTTTTGCGTCAAAAACAAAACCAACGGGCAGGGCAGGAGTTGGGGGGGACTCGAATACGTACAGATACAGTCGGATCAGTCTGCACAGGCGCGCCCCGGCTATAAATACCAGCTAAAAACGCGTTTCAGACATCAGGATCAGCTGACCAGCCCAAGCGCTCGGACCACGCCTACACTCGAAGAATAACCGCCTTGATTTGCTGAGCCAAATCAAAGCCATTCGCCGGTAGCGGAGAGACTCGTCATCCCTAAGCTTCCTGGTTTGTGTAGCCGGCCCTCGACGAGTTACTGAACCCGGTCTTCCACCAGCGGAAAGCCCCGGGCTAGGTACTCGGCCGACTGGCCACACGGCTGCATGACCATCTGGTCGCGCAGGGCCCGTATCCCCCCGCTACTCCATGGACCCAGTCCATGGCAAAGGCCCTTCTAAGGGCCAAACCAACAGTCCTTCTCAGGGCTACACCGCCGCCGCCGAAGAAAGCTCCTCGCAGGGCTTAAATTCGGCCCCAACTACAAGCAGCCAGACCCACGACGAGGCAACGTATCGCGTCTCGTTACCCATTCATGGAGGGTGGGCGCCGACCGCGATACCAAACCAGCCGCCGAGGGAAGCCGTCCTGGACACGTCAACCGACGTGATGTCGTGGATGGAAGGCTTCCTCAAGCACATGAGGGCTAAGGGGGTGGAGCTCACCCTCACAGGAAGCCAGGAGACGTCTGAGGAGGAACGCAGTTTCGCCGAAGACAGTTTCTTGAAGTCATACGGCGACGTCTTCGCCTCGTCCTTCGCCACGGAGGCGGGGGTACGAAGACAGCGAAGCCCAGAGACCCAGCCACCAAAAGAAACCAAGAGAGTCTGCAGGGAGACCCTCGCACAAAGGGACCCCAGGATGCGCTCACGCTCAAGCGGCGCAGAGCACTCGACGCCGGCCCCCCCCACCCCAGGCCCCTCCCCGCAACCGACGCAAGCGCCGACGGCAGCGCCACCGAGTTTTGCGGCGGCCGTGCGAACTGCGCCCAACGCAACCGCGACAGGCAACGCGGCGCCCGGGACATCCGCCGCCCCCAACACCACCGCCGCCACCCCCGCAACCGCAACCGCCGCAGCCACAGCCGCTACAACCGCCACCACCGCGAAGAAGCCGCGCTACCCGCCGCTAGTAGTGGAAACGCTGCCGAACTGGGCCACCCATTTCCGGGCCCTCCGGGAAAGGCTCGGACACCCGCCGAACGCGCGCCCCTTCGGAAAGGGGTTTAGATTCACCCCTGCGAGCGGCGAAGAGTACAGGCTGATCCAACGATACCTGTCAGAAATCGAAAAAACTGACAAGGTGTCCTGGTTCAGCTACAGTCTGCCAGCTGAGCGCAGCCTGAAGGTGGCCATAAGGGGGCTGCCCGCCGACACCAACACCGACGCCATCGCCGAGGAGCTCCGCAGGAAGGGCTTCGGGGCAGAATACGTCCGCCACATCAAGGCGAGATGGGGCAAACCGGGCTGTATTTTCTACGCCCAAATCACAAAGACGCCGGACACAACCCCGGCGATCTATGATGTCGACGAGCTCCTCAACATGCCGGGGGTGAAGATTGAGGCATGGAGAGGGAAGAAGGGGCCGGCGCAGTGCCACAGGTGCCAGAAATTCAGGCACTCCTCCCACTGCTGCCACAGGGAGATGGCCTGCGTCATCTGCGGCGAGTCCCACGCCGCCAAGGAGTGCCCGCGCCCCAAAGAGGAGAAGCCGACGTGTGCGAACTGCGGGGGCGAGCACACGGCCAACAACCCCCGCTGCCCAGTGTTCCAGCGGGAGACGAGGAACAAGAAGGCGGGGACAGTAGCCACCACCGTCCCGAACAAACAGGCGCCGGCAACCGTGATCCCAAACACGGTCGAGGAGCACGCCGGGGCCACCCTCATGGCACCCGCCAACCCACCATCGAGCCGCCAAGCGAAGCCAGCCAAGCTGAGGGCCAAAAAGAAGAGGACAAAGAAGGCAGCGCCCCCCACCACCGCTGCCCCCACCAACACCGCAGCCCCCACTACCGCTACCCCCACCACGGCAGCCGCCGCCACTCAACAAGCTCGAGCGGCCCCCCCCACCTCAGCCCCGCGCGCCGCGGTCCCCCGCCCCGCCACCGGTCAAACGACAGCAGCGACACAAGCGGCCGGCGCAGCTAACGATCGCCTTACAATCATCACCAAGGCGATCAACGTACTGCAAGAGGTCCTGCTGGCCTTACAAACCGGCGCCGACCCGGTGCCGGTAATCTTCAAGGGGATCGCCAACCTTCTCACGTAGAATTCAACTGGAAGCACTTAAAAATTCTACACTGGAACGCCTGCAGCCTGCGATCAAAGGTTACGCTTCTAAAAGCGCTTCTCAAGGAGAGAGACATCGACGTGGCGCTACTGTCGGAAACTCTGCTGGCCCCGACCGACACCATCAAGTTCCCGGGTTACCACATATACCGGAAGGACGAGAGATCTCCGGAAGGCCGCAGATACCGCGGATTGGCAGTACTTGTGAAACGACGTGTCGTTCACCAGCCGATCCCGGTCAGCGAGTTAGAGTCCATGCAAGCGCTCGGCGTGGAGATACTAGCCGCCGGCGCCCAGCTTCGCATCTTTGCCGCTTACCGCCCGCCGCACGACACCCTCCAGCTGGCCGATGTCCGCACTCTCCTGGACTCGGCCCTGCCAACGGTCATAGCGGGCGACTGGAATTGCAAGCATACTGCTTGGAACTCAACTCGCATCTGCGCAAATGGACGACGACTTTTCGATGACGCCGAGAACAACGGTTACAGCGTCGACGGCCCTGAGATGCCAACCATCTACCACTACCAGGGAGACGGGGTCCCCGACGTTATCGACCTTGTCGTCCACCAACGCCTTCCCAGCTCGCCGCAGCAGGAAGTCATAACAGACGAGCTCCAGTCGGACCACCAACCTGTCCTACTACTGCTGCCGCTCGAGCCGACGAGAACTCTCGTCCCAGCGCCACGTCCGAAGATCGACTGGGACTGCTTCTCCCGGTCCCTTCAAGCGTCCTGTCCGTCGATCGCTCTCTCCACGCCGGATGACGTCGAACGACTCGCCGAAGACATCTCCACCTGCATCCAGAACGCTCTACACGCCGCGTCAACACCGAAGCCAGGGCGGAGGGCACCGCCTCGCCTCCCGCCCTCTATCGCCGACCGAATCGCCGAGAAGAGGCGACTACGGATGCAGTGGCAATCGACGAGATGTCCCACGCTGAAGTCGAAGCTAAACGAGCTCGCGGAGTTAGTGAAGTCTGAGCTAAACGACTACGCCTCGGAGAGCTGGCTAAGCCGCATCGAAGACGCGGCAGACGATTGGACCTCTATCCATAAGCTCTGCCGTCAAGTATCGAACTCTCCGGCCCCAGTGAGACCGCTCCTTCACTCAGATGGAACTCCGCGCTACCGAGCCGAAGATCGAGCTGAAATCTTCGCAGAGTGCCTAGAACGCCAATTCCAGCCGAACCCGAACATCGACACGACGCATACCGAAGAAGTCGAGCAACACCTTGAACGCTATCTTGCAGCGCCGATAGCCCCAGAAGAGGACCCTATCGTGTTCTCTCCGGGACAAGTGCAGCATGTATTACGTCACCTGAAGCCCAGGAAAGCGCCGGGCGCCGACGGTGTCACCAACGCGGCCCTGCGACACCTACCACCCCGCGCAGTCGCCGCGTTGACCCGTCTCTACAACGGCGTCATGCGCACCTGCCACTTCCCCGGTACGTGGAAACTGGGCCACGTAATCATGCTGCCGAAGCCGCTCAAGGACACGAAGAAGCCGGAGAGCTATCGGCCCATCACCCTGCTGCCTACCATCTCCAAGGTGTTCGAAAAACTCCTTCTTCGGTACCTACAACCACACGTCGTCCCTCGCAATGAACAGTTCGGGTTCAGAGCGGAGCACAGCACAACGCTCCAACTGTCCAGAGTACTGCACCACATGGCGGGAGCCATAAACAAGAAGAGCTACTCGGCTGCAGTATTCCTGGACATGGAAAAGGCGTTCGATCGCGTTTGGCACTCAGGCTTGGTGTACAAGCTCGCGACGTCACCGGCACCTCGGCGCATCGTGAAAACGATCGCGTCGTTTCTACGGGACAGATCGTTCCAGGTCAAGGTGGAGGGGACTCTATCATCGACCCGTCTCATCGCAGCCGGAGTACCACAAGGCAGCTGCCTATCCCCGTGCTGCTACAGCGTCTTCACGGATGACATCCCGACCCCCCCGAATGTCCAGTTGGCGTTGTACGCGGATGACACCGCGTACATATCAACCTCCATCAACTACAAGCACGCCGCCAAGAAGCTGCAGTCGGCCCTAGACGCGCTTCCCGCCTGGCTGGCTAAATGGAGGTTGAACGTCAACGTAACGAAGACGCAGGCGATGCTGACGGGACACACCCCCCTCCCCCCGCCCCTGAGACTCAGGAACGAAGAGATCCCGTGGAAAAGAGAAGCCAAATACCTAGGCGTAACCTTTGATCGCAGGCTGACGATGCGCGCGCACGTCGCTCAAGTCATTAGCTCGACCAGAGTCGCAAGGAACCTGCTCCGTCCAGTGCTCACCTCCAATCTCCCGCTGCGAGTGAAGATCGGGGTCTACAAGACCTACATCAGACCTCGCCTCACGTATGCTGCCCCGGCCTGGTTCGCCCTCGTCAGCGAACCCAGCCGCCGACGACTCCGTGCGCAACAGAACCTTGTGTTGCGCACCATTACCGGGGCGCCTAGATACGTGAGGAATGCCACGATCCAGCGGGACCTTAACATGGAATCACTGGACGTCTTCGTCGGGCGGCTCGCAAACAAGATGTTTGAGCGCACTGATGCATCCAGGATGGACCACATCAAAGACCTGGCCCCCTACCATGCGCGCCCGCCCGACAGGAGAGCTTATCCAAGAGACCTGGTCGTTGAAGACGAGAGCGACTAAATCTACGTGCCGCCATCAGTTCCGGAAGTGCTTCCGGTTGAATCACCGACCCCCACCCACGACGACCTGCACTGCCCTCTCCTCGCTGATGGTTCGCTGGGCCTCCCCGAATGGGGTCTCACCCGGCAGGGCTAATCGCGGAGAGGGTAAATGAAACGTAAAAAAGGACTAGATCGCGCCGAAAGGCGAACCAAGGAGCCCCGCTAGCTAGTAGGCTAGCGGCGAGTGAAACTCCGAGAGAGAGGCGTAGCCTCGGAATCGGCTCCCCGCACCCCCCCTTCGGGGGGCGCGAGAAGATATCCACACGATTTCAGACATCAGTCTGTTGCTCACCGACCGTACGTACGTACGTTCGCATCGTTAGTTTGTGCCCTCGCAAGTCTTCACTTAATCAATCGACATGACCGGCCGTGGTAAGGGAGGAAAAGGTCTCGGAAAGGGAGGAGCTAAGCGTCACAGGAAAGTACTTCGTGATAACATCCAAGGTATCACGAAACCCGCTATCCGTCGTCTAGCCCGTCGTGGTGGTGTAAAGCGTATCTCCGGATTGATATACGAAGAGACCCGAGGTGTCCTGAAGGTATTCCTCGAGAACGTCATCCGTGACGCTGTCACATACACGGAGCACGCCAAGAGGAAGACCGTAACAGCCATGGATGTTGTCTACGCTTTGAAGAGACAAGGAAGAACCCTCTACGGATTCGGTGGTTAAAAGAGTTTCTGTCTCTTACCTTTTGTACATAATTATGATATGATAATTTTGTATCATCGAATCGAGAATTCGTTTGATATAAAAATTATTATGCATTTTATTACATAGGTAATTGATGAAATATCTAAAAAAGGCCCTTTTCAGGGCCGCATATAATTCTATGTTGTTGAGATGACATAATATTTTATGTTCCTTTTTAACAAGTTTCTTTAATCATATATCGTCTTAAACATAAAAATCCTACACTTTACGTTTTAAGCTAATCTATTATTCCTATTTATCAATTTTTGAGGTTAGAAACAGATTAAGTTTAAAAGTTAAATTTTTATGAGAGATGTGTTACAAAATGTTAGGTCGTTTTAGGTTAGGTTTGAAAAAGTTAGGTTATAATTTGTTAGGTTGAATTGATACACTTGAAAAAAAAAAGAAGTGAGGTTAAAAATTATTAGGTCTATCTAATACGAGATACACTCTAGAAAGAAAAAAAAAAAAAAAAAAAACAACCAAAATCAGTGTTTACGGACAATTCTCCCTCACTATAATATTCTCTTATCTCAGTGAAATGAAAATATCATAAGAACATACAAATTTAAACACAAACTTTTTTTTTTTTTCTTACTTTCGTAATTATTTGTTTTTTTTTTTTTTTTTTTTTTTTTAAGCACTTTTATAATTAATATTCATAACTAAATATAAAATAATAAAAAATGTTGTAGTAGGATCCGTTAGTATGAGGTCAAGTGAACAGTAGTTGATGGGACGTATGCGATGTTTCGTTGCTTTTACATTGAAATCGGTGGTATTTTAATATTATTCTACTTAAGAACAGCTTTTATGTCTCGAATAAAATTTTAAATATTTTCATTTATAAAGTATTTATTGTAATTTTAAATAAATCCTATACGTTACGTTAACTTACTTCGAGTCAAAAGTTGAAGAGAGCTCGTCCACTGTTTTACGACAGTCTATATAAAGACGTCGAAAATTGTGAAAAGTTCACTATCGTACGTAATGTTTTCTATTATATTTCAAGTTCTATATCTACCCTATCAAACTGATGGGTGTAAAATTCGTTAATTAATCGATTAAATAAGAAAAATAACATTTAAACTGAGCGCTCCATACGAGTGCTACGGTCTGTTGAAAATAAAGTTCGATACCTTTGTAATTATAAAAGTTGAAAACTTTTCAACGCATTTATACAATAAACGAACTCATATTCTATTTATGGATTGTTGAATTTCAACATTTCGTTTTAATTTGTCTGGGTAAAATATACATTTTCGAATACATGTTAGTGAAAAGTTGGAACTGTTGATACGAGAAAACGCATCTCGACATCGGTGTTCTCTTAGCGGTATGACTGAGCCGTCGCGCATTCGATAGAGCTCAGTGGCTCCCCCAACCGTGTTTGACGCGACCTTACTAAACTCACTAGCTCGCTCGCTCGCTCGCTTACTTGCTTGCCAGCTAACTTTTGTGTTGTTGTTTGAAGTTGAATTCAGGAAGAGAAGAGAAGAGAAATGGCAGACACAGCAGTCGCGTCAGAGGCTCCGGCTCCGGCTACACCAGCAAAGAAACCGAAGGCATCCGCCGGAGGAGCTAAGAAGCCGAAAGCTAAGCCTACCCACCCGAAGACGTCCGAAATGGTGAACAACGCCATCAAGGAGCTGAAGGAACGCAGCGGATCCTCCCTGCAGGCGATCAAGAAATACATCGCCGCCCAGTACAAGGTGGACGCCGAGAAGCTGGCACCATTCATAAGGAAATACCTAAAGAGCGCCGTCGAATCCGGAGCTTTGATACAAACTAAAGGAAAAGGTGCGTCCGGCTCGTTCAAGTTGGAATCGAAGTCTTCCTCGTCGAAGAAACCCGCCGCCACTGCCGCATCGAAGGCGAAGAAACCAGCAGCCGCGAAACCGAAGAAGGCCGCAGCCGCCTCCGTCGCCGCCGGAAAGGGTAAGAAGGCCGCCGCATCCGCCGCTTCGCCCTCGAAGGCTAAAGCCGCAACAAAGGACAAGAAGGCGGCCGCCGCTAAAAAGAAGCCCGCAGCTAAGAAGGCTGCCGCCAGCCCGGCCAAGTCTAAGGCCGCTCCCAAGGCGAAGAAGACGGCGAAGCCACCGACGAAGAAACCTAAAGCACCTAAACCCAAGAAGGCCGCCTCCACCCCTAAATCTAAGGTAGCTGCGAAGAAATCATCCGCCGCATCGAAAAAGTAAATCTCCCCGTTGACGCGTGTCGTCGGAGTGGGTGGATATGCTCGATCTCGTTCAAATGTTTGTCAGGCACCGACCGATCACACCGCGCGACGGTTGACCCTGACCCGACAGGCGGATGGACAGACAAAAAGCCCTTTTCAGGGCTAACACATGATTCAAGTTTTAATCATATAATGTACAATTGAAACTGTTTCATAAAACTGCTCGTCAAATTAATATACGACTACGACTACAATTACGACTACGACTACCACTAAACTTACGAGACACGGACACACGAAAAATTTTACCAAATTATCAGCCCTAATCATTTTCTCCACCTTTTTTTTTTTTTTTTTTTTTTTCTTCTTTTTCATTTTCTCTCACCCGTCTTCTCTTCCTTCCTTCCTTCCTTTCTTTCTATTTATTTCATCTAAAACCGTACGTCTACGTACGCCCGCCCGACTGCCCGACTTACTCTATTTGTTTTTTTTTTTTTTTTCTATTTTTTTTTTTATTATTATTATTTCCCCTCTACCCCTCAGAGACACACACAACGACCTGCATCGACTCTCGACTCGATTCGACTCGACTCGCTCGCTCGCTCGACGTTCACCCTACTACGCACGGTTAACGCCCAAACGATATATATATAAAGCGGACCGTAACGAACGAAAAATATTATTCTCGCTCGAACTACCGTCCCGTTCGGTCGGTTCTCTTTCAGTCAGTTTTCGAACTCTTAATCTTTTATAAATCATGTCTGGACGCGGTAAAGGCGGTAAGGTTAAGGGAAAGGCAAAGTCCCGTTCCAACCGCGCCGGTCTACAGTTCCCAGTCGGTCGTATACACAGGCTCCTGCGTAAGGGTAACTATGCAGAGAGAGTCGGTGCCGGAGCACCGGTTTACCTTGCTGCCGTGATGGAGTACTTGGCCGCTGAGGTGCTCGAGTTGGCCGGTAACGCCGCCAGGGACAACAAGAAGACCAGGATCATCCCGAGACATCTCCAGCTCGCCATCCGCAACGACGAGGAGTTGAACAAACTCCTATCCGGCGTCACCATCGCCCAGGGAGGTGTCCTGCCCAACATCCAGGCGGTGCTCCTGCCTAAGAAGACCGAGAAGAAGGCATAAGTGGTGGTGGTGTTGATCGTTGTCATCGTATGTCGATCGGCGGTATGTCCGTTAAGGTTCGAAGTTCGTTATAATAATTATTATCATGATGAAGGAAACTACTACATTGTGATAGTGTACGTAATGAATCTATCGATCCTTCGGAATTCCCAAAAAGGCCCTTTTCAGGGCCGCAATATGATTCAGTTTGCTATACTATTATATAGTTAACCGTTTCATTAAACATGATCAAAAGTCATCATCATCAATTCAATTCATATGTACACATAACCTAAAATATAATACAACAAAATCTTACAACATTCGAAACCTTATTAAAAATTTTGATATATCTATATACTCACTACTCATATTAATTAATATTTAAATATATATGATTTACGTCCCTATATAGTCAATCCGATTGAAATATAAAAATAATTATAATAATCATCTACTAATAGGTTTCAATCTATGACACTAATACTACTACTACTGCTACTAATTAATTATTACTTAATACATAAAGTAGATGAATAAATTATGTCCACATACATATAATAATAATGTAGTATATATTTATGTTATTTTGGACAACTAACATGAATCTTCCTTGTCCTGTTTTCTTGTTCCTCCCTACTCCCTCGTCGATCATTCATATACACAAACACCGACATCACAAAATGGACCCTACGATTGAAGAAAGGACATATCTTAAGGATACAACTAACTAAAAAAAAAAAAAAAAAACAATTGAATTTTTTCTTAATATATATAAAAAGTGGAGTGTAGTGTAGTGGGGATAACGATCGAGTCGATCACCCCGCTCGCCTCTGCCCCTACCGCGGGTGTAAAGTTTAATACTGTCACGCCATTGGTTGAAACGATCGCGATCGTAGTCTACAGTCCGCCACTGTTCGGAGTCAATAAATACGAGATTTTTCTAGTATCGAGCATCATTCTCACTCAAACCGTCTGAGCGGAGAGCACAGTAGTTCACGTATAACAGTTTTTATTAACTCTATACAATATGCCACCCAAGACTAGCGGTAAGGCCGCCAAGAAATCCGGCAAGGCGCAGAAGAACATCTCCAAATCTGACAAGAAAAAGAAGAAGCACAAGAGGAAGGAGAGCTACGCCATCTACATCTACAAGGTGCTGAAGCAAGTCCACCCGGACACCGGTATCTCCAGTAAGGCGATGTCCATCATGAACTCGTTCGTGAACGACATCTTCGAGCGTATCGCAGCTGAAGCTTCCCGGCTCGCCCACTACAACAAGAGATCCACCATCACCTCCAGGGAGGTCCAGACTTCGGTGAGGCTACTTCTGCCCGGTGAGCTCGCAAAGCACGCCGTCAGTGAAGGCACGAAAGCCGTCACCAAGTACACCAGCTCCAAGTGAGCGGAGTGCGTTGAATCTTACGAGGACCGTTACACGTTACGTTTTACCGATCCGATTCGTATTCAACAAACAAAAGGCCCTTTTCAGGGCCACTATATGATTCTTTAAAATAATTATTTATTTTAAGTTTTATGAAACATCGTCAAAACTGTACCTACTAAAATTATGAATGAATGAATGAATGACTGACTGACTGGGAGTTCAGTACGCTGGGTTATCGCTTGAATCGCTTGTAGGTGTAGTGTGATAAGTAAGCATAAATAAATTTAGGAGAAATTATAAATAAAAAGTAGAGAGAGAGAGAGAAAAAAAAAAAAAAAAAAAAAAACTGACACATACAGTAAAATAAAAATAACCGACTGGCACGACGAATGTGCATATTACATTATGGATTGTAGTTTTATTCATTCGTAGTATTTATGATTGTAAATAAAATTTTATAAATATAATTTAATTTTTAATATGAATTTTATGAAAGCAAATTAAATGGCATTAGAAAAAAAAAAAAAAAAAAAAAAAAAGAAACAAAATCTCAATCAACTCCCCACCCCACCACGGCCGGCGCTGACGTGCGTTAGTATAAATATGCCTGTTGGACGACTCACTGTTTTTATTTAACGTTCAACTTACGTTCGAGTAAGAGTACCCTCTCAGTTTTTCAGTCAGTCGTTGTGTGTTGATTGATCGTGTTGTGTGTTCGAGTATAAAAAATGGCACGTACAAAGCAGACCGCTCGTAAATCCACCGGTGGTAAGGCACCGCGTAAACAGCTCGCCACCAAGGCAGCCAGAAAGAGCGCACCGGCTACCGGTGGTGTCAAGAAGCCTCACCGTTACAGGCCAGGTACCGTCGCCCTCCGTGAGATCCGTCGCTACCAGAAGAGTACCGAGCTTCTGATCCGCAAGCTGCCATTCCAACGTCTCGTCCGTGAGATCGCACAGGATTTCAAGACCGATCTCCGTTTCCAGAGCTCAGCCGTGATGGCCCTTCAGGAGGCTAGCGAAGCTTACCTGGTCGGTCTCTTCGAAGACACCAACCTGTGCGCCATCCACGCCAAGCGTGTCACAATCATGCCCAAGGACATTCAGCTCGCACGCAGGATCCGCGGTGAACGCGCTTAAGCTGTGGTCGACTTACAATCACTTCAAATGTTATATTGTCCCTACTTTGAGTTATACTGACTGCGGTTATCTCTCTCGATGATAAATTGAGTTGAGATGATTATGTTGGTTAACAATATTTAGGGATTAATATACATAATTCTAAAAGGCCCTTTTCAGGGCCGCACATGATTCGAAATACGTACTTGCCTACAGTACATGAAGTTTCTTAAGACTTTTACGTCATTCATTCGTTATAAATGTATTAAATAATTTAATTTATTTATGAAAAATCAAACCCCTTTTATTATACATTATTATGGATGGTTAATTAATAAGATTTTATATATATATATATATACACACCTACTAAACCAAACTAAATATTACTTACTTACCTCGTAGTCGTCGTAGTAGGGCATGTAGCACATTTACCGTTTCTTTTTTCGTTGTAGTGTATCCCTGTAGTAGTAGAATCTGAAATTTAAATAAAAAAAAAAAAAAAAAAAGTTTAATTATTCACATAGAAGGTTTAATAAAGATGAGTTTCACTATTTTTACGCTAAATCTCTTTGATACGTGTAGGTAGGTATCCCTTAAGCGATATTATAACTTTATAAAACTGATGGGTATTTATAATATATATTAATAAAAATCAATTAAATAAACTAAAACGTAAGGAAAAATAATAATTTTTGCGTCAAAAACAAAACCAACGGGCAGGGCAGGAGTTGGGGGGGACTCGAATACGTACAGATACAGTCGGATCAGTCTGCACAGGCGCGCCCCGGCTATAAATACCAGCTAAAAACGCGTTTCAGACATCAGTCTGTTGCTCACCGACCGTACGTACGTACGTTCGCATCGTTAGTTTGTGCCCTCGCAAGTCTTCACTTAATCAATCGACATGACCGGCCGTGGTAAGGGAGGAAAAGGTCTCGGAAAGGGAGGAGCTAAGCGTCACAGGAAAGTACTTCGTGATAACATCCAAGGTATCACGAAACCCGCTATCCGTCGTCTAGCCCGTCGTGGTGGTGTAAAGCGTATCTCCGGATTGATATACGAAGAGACCCGAGGTGTCCTGAAGGTATTCCTCGAGAACGTCATCCGTGACGCTGTCACATACACGGAGCACGCCAAGAGGAAGACCGTAACAGCCATGGATGTTGTCTACGCTTTGAAGAGACAAGGAAGAACCCTCTACGGATTCGGTGGTTAAAAGAGTTTCTGTCTCTTACCTTTTGTACATAATTATGATATGATAATTTTGTATCATCGAATCGAGAATTCGTTTGATATAAAAATTATTATGCATTTTATTACATAGGTAATTGATGAAATATCTAAAAAAGGCCCTTTTCAGGGCCGCATATAATTCTATGTTGTTGAGATGACATAATATTTTATGTTCCTTTTTAACAAGTTTCTTTAATCATATATCGTCTTAAACATAAAAATCCTACACTTTACGTTTTAAGCTAATCTATTATTCCTATTTATCAATTTTTGAGGTTAGAAACAGATTAAGTTTAAAAGTTAAATTTTTATGAGAGATGTGTTACAAAATGTTAGGTCGTTTTAGGTTAGGTTTGAAAAAGTTAGGTTATAATTTGTTAGGTTGAATTGATACACTTGAAAAAAAAAAGAAGTGAGGTTAAAAATTATTAGGTCTATCTAATACGAGATACACTCTAGAAAGAAAAAAAAAAAAAAAAAAAACAACCAAAATCAGTGTTTACGGACAATTCTCCCTCACTATAATATTCTCTTATCTCAGTGAAATGAAAATATCATAAGAACATACAAATTTAAACACAAACTTTTTTTTTTTTTCTTACTTTCGTAATTATTTGTTTTTTTTTTTTTTTTTTTTTTTTTAAGCACTTTTATAATTAATATTCATAACTAAATATAAAATAATAAAAAATGTTGTAGTAGGATCCGTTAGTATGAGGTCAAGTGAACAGTAGTTGATGGGACGTATGCGATGTTTCGTTGCTTTTACATTGAAATCGGTGGTATTTTAATATTATTCTACTTAAGAACAGCTTTTATGTCTCGAATAAAATTTTAAATATTTTCATTTATAAAGTATTTATTGTAATTTTAAATAAATCCTATACGTTACGTTAACTTACTTCGAGTCAAAAGTTGAAGAGAGCTCGTCCACTGTTTTACGACAGTCTATATAAAGACGTCGAAAATTGTGAAAAGTTCACTATCGTACGTAATGTTTTCTATTATATTTCAAGTTCTATATCTACCCTATCAAACTGATGGGTGTAAAATTCGTTAATTAATCGATTAAATAAGAAAAATAACATTTAAACTGAGCGCTCCATACGAGTGCTACGGTCTGTTGAAAATAAAGTTCGATACCTTTGTAATTATAAAAGTTGAAAACTTTTCAACGCATTTATACAATAAACGAACTCATATTCTATTTATGGATTGTTGAATTTCAACATTTCGTTTTAATTTGTCTGGGTAAAATATACATTTTCGAATACATGTTAGTGAAAAGTTGGAACTGTTGATACGAGAAAACGCATCTCGACATCGGTGTTCTCTTAGCGGTATGACTGAGCCGTCGCGCATTCGATAGAGCTCAGTGGCTCCCCCAACCGTGTTTGACGCGACCTTACTAAACTCACTAGCTCGCTCGCTCGCTCGCTTACTTGCTTGCCAGCTAACTTTTGTGTTGTTGTTTGAAGTTGAATTCAGGAAGAGAAGAGAAGAGAAATGGCAGACACAGCAGTCGCGTCAGAGGCTCCGGCTCCGGCTACACCAGCAAAGAAACCGAAGGCATCCGCCGGAGGAGCTAAGAAGCCGAAAGCTAAGCCTACCCACCCGAAGACGTCCGAAATGGTGAACAACGCCATCAAGGAGCTGAAGGAACGCAGCGGATCCTCCCTGCAGGCGATCAAGAAATACATCGCCGCCCAGTACAAGGTGGACGCCGAGAAGCTGGCACCATTCATAAGGAAATACCTAAAGAGCGCCGTCGAATCCGGAGCTTTGATACAAACTAAAGGAAAAGGTGCGTCCGGCTCGTTCAAGTTGGAATCGAAGTCTTCCTCGTCGAAGAAACCCGCCGCCACTGCCGCATCGAAGGCGAAGAAACCAGCAGCCGCGAAACCGAAGAAGGCCGCAGCCGCCTCCGTCGCCGCCGGAAAGGGTAAGAAGGCCGCCGCATCCGCCGCTTCGCCCTCGAAGGCTAAAGCCGCAACAAAGGACAAGAAGGCGGCCGCCGCTAAAAAGAAGCCCGCAGCTAAGAAGGCTGCCGCCAGCCCGGCCAAGTCTAAGGCCGCTCCCAAGGCGAAGAAGACGGCGAAGCCACCGACGAAGAAACCTAAAGCACCTAAACCCAAGAAGGCCGCCTCCACCCCTAAATCTAAGGTAGCTGCGAAGAAATCATCCGCCGCATCGAAAAAGTAAATCTCCCCGTTGACGCGTGTCGTCGGAGTGGGTGGATATGCTCGATCTCGTTCAAATGTTTGTCAGGCACCGACCGATCACACCGCGCGACGGTTGACCCTGACCCGACAGGCGGATGGACAGACAAAAAGCCCTTTTCAGGGCTAACACATGATTCAAGTTTTAATCATATAATGTACAATTGAAACTGTTTCATAAAACTGCTCGTCAAATTAATATACGACTACGACTACAATTACGACTACGACTACCACTAAACTTACGAGACACGGACACACGAAAAATTTTACCAAATTATCAGCCCTAATCATTTTCTCCACCTTTTTTTTTTTTTTTTTTTTTTTCTTCTTTTTCATTTTCTCTCACCCGTCTTCTCTTCCTTCCTTCCTTCCTTTCTTTCTATTTATTTCATCTAAAACCGTACGTCTACGTACGCCCGCCCGACTGCCCGACTTACTCTATTTGTTTTTTTTTTTTTTTTCTATTTTTTTTTTTATTATTATTATTTCCCCTCTACCCCTCAGAGACACACACAACGACCTGCATCGACTCTCGACTCGATTCGACTCGACTCGCTCGCTCGCTCGACGTTCACCCTACTACGCACGGTTAACGCCCAAACGATATATATATAAAGCGGACCGTAACGAACGAAAAATATTATTCTCGCTCGAACTACCGTCCCGTTCGGTCGGTTCTCTTTCAGTCAGTTTTCGAACTCTTAATCTTTTATAAATCATGTCTGGACGCGGTAAAGGCGGTAAGGTTAAGGGAAAGGCAAAGTCCCGTTCCAACCGCGCCGGTCTACAGTTCCCAGTCGGTCGTATACACAGGCTCCTGCGTAAGGGTAACTATGCAGAGAGAGTCGGTGCCGGAGCACCGGTTTACCTTGCTGCCGTGATGGAGTACTTGGCCGCTGAGGTGCTCGAGTTGGCCGGTAACGCCGCCAGGGACAACAAGAAGACCAGGATCATCCCGAGACATCTCCAGCTCGCCATCCGCAACGACGAGGAGTTGAACAAACTCCTATCCGGCGTCACCATCGCCCAGGGAGGTGTCCTGCCCAACATCCAGGCGGTGCTCCTGCCTAAGAAGACCGAGAAGAAGGCATAAGTGGTGGTGGTGTTGATCGTTGTCATCGTATGTCGATCGGCGGTATGTCCGTTAAGGTTCGAAGTTCGTTATAATAATTATTATCATGATGAAGGAAACTACTACATTGTGATAGTGTACGTAATGAATCTATCGATCCTTCGGAATTCCCAAAAAGGCCCTTTTCAGGGCCGCAATATGATTCAGTTTGCTATACTATTATATAGTTAACCGTTTCATTAAACATGATCAAAAGTCATCATCATCAATTCAATTCATATGTACACATAACCTAAAATATAATACAACAAAATCTTACAACATTCGAAACCTTATTAAAAATTTTGATATATCTATATACTCACTACTCATATTAATTAATATTTAAATATATATGATTTACGTCCCTATATAGTCAATCCGATTGAAATATAAAAATAATTATAATAATCATCTACTAATAGGTTTCAATCTATGACACTAATACTACTACTACTGCTACTAATTAATTATTACTTAATACATAAAGTAGATGAATAAATTATGTCCACATACATATAATAATAATGTAGTATATATTTATGTTATTTTGGACAACTAACATGAATCTTCCTTGTCCTGTTTTCTTGTTCCTCCCTACTCCCTCGTCGATCATTCATATACACAAACACCGACATCACAAAATGGACCCTACGATTGAAGAAAGGACATATCTTAAGGATACAACTAACTAAAAAAAAAAAAAAAAAACAATTGAATTTTTTCTTAATATATATAAAAAGTGGAGTGTAGTGTAGTGGGGATAACGATCGAGTCGATCACCCCGCTCGCCTCTGCCCCTACCGCGGGTGTAAAGTTTAATACTGTCACGCCATTGGTTGAAACGATCGCGATCGTAGTCTACAGTCCGCCACTGTTCGGAGTCAATAAATACGAGATTTTTCTAGTATCGAGCATCATTCTCACTCAAACCGTCTGAGCGGAGAGCACAGTAGTTCACGTATAACAGTTTTTATTAACTCTATACAATATGCCACCCAAGACTAGCGGTAAGGCCGCCAAGAAATCCGGCAAGGCGCAGAAGAACATCTCCAAATCTGACAAGAAAAAGAAGAAGCACAAGAGGAAGGAGAGCTACGCCATCTACATCTACAAGGTGCTGAAGCAAGTCCACCCGGACACCGGTATCTCCAGTAAGGCGATGTCCATCATGAACTCGTTCGTGAACGACATCTTCGAGCGTATCGCAGCTGAAGCTTCCCGGCTCGCCCACTACAACAAGAGATCCACCATCACCTCCAGGGAGGTCCAGACTTCGGTGAGGCTACTTCTGCCCGGTGAGCTCGCAAAGCACGCCGTCAGTGAAGGCACGAAAGCCGTCACCAAGTACACCAGCTCCAAGTGAGCGGAGTGCGTTGAATCTTACGAGGACCGTTACACGTTACGTTTTACCGATCCGATTCGTATTCAACAAACAAAAGGCCCTTTTCAGGGCCACTATATGATTCTTTAAAATAATTATTTATTTTAAGTTTTATGAAACATCGTCAAAACTGTACCTACTAAAATTATGAATGAATGAATGAATGACTGACTGACTGGGAGTTCAGTACGCTGGGTTATCGCTTGAATCGCTTGTAGGTGTAGTGTGATAAGTAAGCATAAATAAATTTAGGAGAAATTATAAATAAAAAGTAGAGAGAGAGAGAGAAAAAAAAAAAAAAAAAAAAAAACTGACACATACAGTAAAATAAAAATAACCGACTGGCACGACGAATGTGCATATTACATTATGGATTGTAGTTTTATTCATTCGTAGTATTTATGATTGTAAATAAAATTTTATAAATATAATTTAATTTTTAATATGAATTTTATGAAAGCAAATTAAATGGCATTAGAAAAAAAAAAAAAAAAAAAAAAAAAGAAACAAAATCTCAATCAACTCCCCACCCCACCACGGCCGGCGCTGACGTGCGTTAGTATAAATATGCCTGTTGGACGACTCACTGTTTTTATTTAACGTTCAACTTACGTTCGAGTAAGAGTACCCTCTCAGTTTTTCAGTCAGTCGTTGTGTGTTGATTGATCGTGTTGTGTGTTCGAGTATAAAAAATGGCACGTACAAAGCAGACCGCTCGTAAATCCACCGGTGGTAAGGCACCGCGTAAACAGCTCGCCACCAAGGCAGCCAGAAAGAGCGCACCGGCTACCGGTGGTGTCAAGAAGCCTCACCGTTACAGGCCAGGTACCGTCGCCCTCCGTGAGATCCGTCGCTACCAGAAGAGTACCGAGCTTCTGATCCGCAAGCTGCCATTCCAACGTCTCGTCCGTGAGATCGCACAGGATTTCAAGACCGATCTCCGTTTCCAGAGCTCAGCCGTGATGGCCCTTCAGGAGGCTAGCGAAGCTTACCTGGTCGGTCTCTTCGAAGACACCAACCTGTGCGCCATCCACGCCAAGCGTGTCACAATCATGCCCAAGGACATTCAGCTCGCACGCAGGATCCGCGGTGAACGCGCTTAAGCTGTGGTCGACTTACAATCACTTCAAATGTTATATTGTCCCTACTTTGAGTTATACTGACTGCGGTTATCTCTCTCGATGATAAATTGAGTTGAGATGATTATGTTGGTTAACAATATTTAGGGATTAATATACATAATTCTAAAAGGCCCTTTTCAGGGCCGCACATGATTCGAAATACGTACTTGCCTACAGTACATGAAGTTTCTTAAGACTTTTACGTCATTCATTCGTTATAAATGTATTAAATAATTTAATTTATTTATGAAAAATCAAACCCCTTTTATTATACATTATTATGGATGGTTAATTAATAAGATTTTATATATATATATATATACACACCTACTAAACCAAACTAAATATTACTTACTTACCTCGTAGTCGTCGTAGTAGGGCATGTAGCACATTTACCGTTTCTTTTTTCGTTGTAGTGTATCCCTGTAGTAGTAGAATCTGAAATTTAAATAAAAAAAAAAAAAAAAAAAGTTTAATTATTCACATAGAAGGTTTAATAAAGATGAGTTTCACTATTTTTACGCTAAATCTCTTTGATACGTGTAGGTAGGTATCCCTTAAGCGATATTATAACTTTATAAAACTGATGGGTATTTATAATATATATTAATAAAAATCAATTAAATAAACTAAAACGTAAGGAAAAATAATAATTTTTGCGTCAAAAACAAAACCAACGGGCAGGGCAGGAGTTGGGGGGGACTCGAATACGTACAGATACAGTCGGATCAGTCTGCACAGGCGCGCCCCGGCTATAAATACCAGCTAAAAACGCGTTTCAGACATCAGTCTGTTGCTCACCGACCGTACGTACGTACGTTCGCATCGTTAGTTTGTGCCCTCGCAAGTCTTCACTTAATCAATCGACATGACCGGCCGTGGTAAGGGAGGAAAAGGTCTCGGAAAGGGAGGAGCTAAGCGTCACAGGAAAGTACTTCGTGATAACATCCAAGGTATCACGAAACC
>CASGFM010000059.1:0-25099 GCA_949316135.1 Choreutis nemorana
ATCAGCGGATTTCCGAAATTTTTTGAAAAAACGTCATTTTTGTATGGAGAAAAGTTTACCTAAGCCCGGTCAAACTTGCATAACACAACTTTTTCGTATCGGATCTATGTTCGATTCCTTCGTAGGGAATTGTTTATCTTAGTCCTAATAGCCTATCCTTAGTGTCCTTTAGTGTTTTCATGACGATTCAGTCATAAATTTTCATAATTTCACATCTTCAAATTTTCATATAAATTCATATTAAAATCAGTTAAAGTCCATAATCTACCTCTTAAATCTAATAAATTCATTTTCTCTTTCGGCAGTATTCTGCGCGGCGGTGCTAGTCACCTGTCCCCGTTGAGTTTTCTCCCGAATCTCCTATAGTTTTCCTAAATTCTCAACTAAACCTATTTTTTGTAACCTAACTTTCAATATTCAAACATACACAACTCTCTCAAAACTCATCCAATCTTTGTAATTCCTACAGATTCGGAATCAGGGTGTGCTTTTCATTCGAACTGCATACCCAGATCAGCGGATTTCCGAAATTTTTTGAAAAAACGTCATTTTTGTATGGAGAAAAGTTTACCTAAGCCCGGTCAAACTTGCATAACACAACTTTTTCGTATCGGATCTATGTTCGATTCCTTCGTAGGGAATTGTTTATCTTAGTCCTAATAGCCTATCCTTAGTGTCCTTTAGTGTTTTCATGACGATTCAGTCATAAATTTTCATAATTTCACATCTTCAAATTTTCATATAAATTCATATTAAAATCAGTTAAAGTCCATAATCTACCTCTTAAATCTAATAAATTCATTTTCTCTTTCGGCAGTATTCTGCGCGGCGGTGCTAGTCACCTGTCCCCGTTGAGTTTTCTCCCGAATCTCCTATAGTTTTCCTAAATTCTCAACTAAACCTATTTTTTGTAACCTAACTTTCAATATTCAAACATACACAACTCTCTCAAAACTCATCCAATCTTTGTAATTCCTACAGATTCGGAATCAGGGTGTGCTTTTCATTCGAACTGCATACCCAGATCAGCGGATTTCCGAAATTTTTTGAAAAAACGTCATTTTTGTATGGAGAAAAGTTTACCTAAGCCCGGTCAAACTTGCATAACACAACTTTTTCGTATCGGATCTATGTTCGATTCCTTCGTAGGGAATTGTTTATCTTAGTCCTAATAGCCTATCCTTAGTGTCCTTTAGTGTTTTCATGACGATTCAGTCATAAATTTTCATAATTTCACATCTTCAAATTTTCATATAAATTCATATTAAAATCAGTTAAAGTCCATAATCTACCTCTTAAATCTAATAAATTCATTTTCTCTTTCGGCAGTATTCTGCGCGGCGGTGCTAGTCACCTGTCCCCGTTGAGTTTTCTCCCGAATCTCCTATAGTTTTCCTAAATTCTCAACTAAACCTATTTTTTGTAACCTAACTTTCAATATTCAAACATACACAACTCTCTCAAAACTCATCCAATCTTTGTAATTCCTACAGATTCGGAATCAGGGTGTGCTTTTCATTCGAACTGCATACCCAGATCAGCGGATTTCCGAAATTTTTTGAAAAAACGTCATTTTTGTATGGAGAAAAGTTTACCTAAGCCCGGTCAAACTTGCATAACACAACTTTTTCGTATCGGATCTATGTTCGATTCCTTCGTAGGGAATTGTTTATCTTAGTCCTAATAGCCTATCCTTAGTGTCCTTTAGTGTTTTCATGACGATTCAGTCATAAATTTTCATAATTTCACATCTTCAAATTTTCATATAAATTCATATTAAAATCAGTTAAAGTCCATAATCTACCTCTTAAATCTAATAAATTCATTTTCTCTTTCGGCAGTATTCTGCGCGGCGGTGCTAGTCACCTGTCCCCGTTGAGTTTTCTCCCGAATCTCCTATAGTTTTCCTAAATTCTCAACTAAACCTATTTTTTGTAACCTAACTTTCAATATTCAAACATACACAACTCTCTCAAAACTCATCCAATCTTTGTAATTCCTACAGATTCGGAATCAGGGTGTGCTTTTCATTCGAACTGCATACCCAGATCAGCGGATTTCCGAAATTTTTTGAAAAAACGTCATTTTTGTATGGAGAAAAGTTTACCTAAGCCCGGTCAAACTTGCATAACACAACTTTTTCGTATCGGATCTATGTTCGATTTCTTCGTAGGGAATTGTTTATCTTAGTCCTAATAGCCTATCCTTAGTGTCCTTTAGTGTTTTCATGACGATTCAGTCATAAATTTTCATAATTTCACATCTTCAAATTTTCATATAAATTCATATTAAAATCAGTTAAAGTCCATAATCTACCTCTTAAATCTAATAAATTCATTTTCTCTTTCGGCAGTATTCTGCGCGGCGGTGCTAGTCACCTGTCCCCGTTGAGTTTTCTCCCGAATCTCCTATAGTTTTCCTAAATTCTCAACTAAACCTATTTTTTGTAACCTAACTTTCAATATTCAAACATACACAACTCTCTCAAAACTCATCCAATCTTTGTAATTCCTACAGATTCGGAATCAGGGTGTGCTTTTCATTCGAACTGCATACCCAGATCAGCGGATTTCCGAAATTTTTTGAAAAAACGTCATTTTTGTATGGAGAAAAGTTTACCTAAGCCCGGTCAAACTTGCATAACACAACTTTTTCGTATCGGATCTATGTTCGATTCCTTCGTAGGGAATTGTTTATCTTAGTCCTAATAGCCTATCCTTAGTGTCCTTTAGTGTTTTCATGACGATTCAGTCATAAATTTTCATAATTTCACATCTTCAAATTTTCATATAAATTCATATTAAAATCAGTTAAAGTCCATAATCTACCTCTTAAATCTAATAAATTCATTTTCTCTTTCGGCAGTATTCTGCGCGGCGGTGCTAGTCACCTGTCCCCGTTGAGTTTTCTCCCGAATCTCCTATAGTTTTCCTAAATTCTCAACTAAACCTATTTTTTGTAACCTAACTTTCAATATTCAAACATACACAACTCTCTCAAAACTCATCCAATCTTTGTAATTCCTACAGATTCGGAATCAGGGTGTGCTTTTCATTCGAACTGCATACCCAGATCAGCGGATTTCCGAAATTTTTTGAAAAAACGTCATTTTTGTATGGAGAAAAGTTTACCTAAGCCCGGTCAAACTTGCATAACACAACTTTTTCGTATCGGATCTATGTTCGATTCCTTCGTAGGGAATTGTTTATCTTAGTCCTAATAGCCTATCCTTAGTGTCCTTTAGTGTTTTCATGACGATTCAGTCATAAATTTTCATAATTTCACATCTTCAAATTTTCATATAAATTCATATTAAAATCAGTTAAAGTCCATAATCTACCTCTTAAATCTAATAAATTCATTTTCTCTTTCGGCAGTATTCTGCGCGGCGGTGCTAGTCACCTGTCCCCGTTGAGTTTTCTCCCGAATCTCCTATAGTTTTCCTAAATTCTCAACTAAACCTATTTTTTGTAACCTAACTTTCAATATTCAAACATACACAACTCTCTCAAAACTCATCCAATCTTTGTAATTCCTACAGATTCGGAATCAGGGTGTGCTTTTCATTCGAACTGCATACCCAGATCAGCGGATTTCCGAAATTTTTTGAAAAAACGTCATTTTTGTATGGAGAAAAGTTTACCTAAGCCCGGTCAAACTTGCATAACACAACTTTTTCGTATCGGATCTATGTTCGATTTCTTCGTAGGGAATTGTTTATCTTAGTCCTAATAGCCTATCCTTAGTGTCCTTTAGTGTTTTCATGACGATTCAGTCATAAATTTTCATAATTTCACATCTTCAAATTTTCATATAAATTCATATTAAAATCAGTTAAAGTCCATAATCTACCTCTTAAATCTAATAAATTCATTTTCTCTTTCGGCAGTATTCTGCGCGGCGGTGCTAGTCACCTGTCCCCGTTGAGTTTTCTCCCGAATCTCCTATAGTTTTCCTAAATTCTCAACTAAACCTATTTTTTGTAACCTAACTTTCAATATTCAAACATACACAACTCTCTCAAAACTCATCCAATCTTTGTAATTCCTACAGATTCGGAATCAGGGTGTGCTTTTCATTCGAACTGCATACCCAGATCAGCGGATTTCCGAAATTTTTTGAAAAAACGTCATTTTTGTATGGAGAAAAGTTTACCTAAGCCCGGTCAAACTTGCATAACACAACTTTTTCGTATCGGATCTATGTTCGATTCCTTCGTAGGGAATTGTTTATCTTAGTCCTAATAGCCTATCCTTAGTGTCCTTTAGTGTTTTCATGACGATTCAGTCATAAATTTTCATAATTTCACATCTTCAAATTTTCATATAAATTCATATTAAAATCAGTTAAAGTCCATAATCTACCTCTTAAATCTAATAAATTCATTTTCTCTTTCGGCAGTATTCTGCGCGGCGGTGCTAGTCACCTGTCCCCGTTGAGTTTTCTCCCGAATCTCCTATAGTTTTCCTAAATTCTCAACTAAACCTATTTTTTGTAACCTAACTTTCAATATTCAAACATACACAACTCTCTCAAAACTCATCCAATCTTTGTAATTCCTACAGATTCGGAATCAGGGTGTGCTTTTCATTCGAACTGCATACCCAGATCAGCGGATTTCCGAAATTTTTTGAAAAAACGTCATTTTTGTATGGAGAAAAGTTTACCTAAGCCCGGTCAAACTTGCATAACACAACTTTTTCGTATCGGATCTATGTTCGATTCCTTCGTAGGGAATTGTTTATCTTAGTCCTAATAGCCTATCCTTAGTGTCCTTTAGTGTTTTCATGACGATTCAGTCATAAATTTTCATAATTTCACATCTTCAAATTTTCATATAAATTCATATTAAAATCAGTTAAAGTCCATAATCTACCTCTTAAATCTAATAAATTCATTTTCTCTTTCGGCAGTATTCTGCGCGGCGGTGCTAGTCACCTGTCCCCGTTGAGTTTTCTCCCGAATCTCCTATAGTTTTCCTAAATTCTCAACTAAACCTATTTTTTGTAACCTAACTTTCAATATTCAAACATACACAACTCTCTCAAAACTCATCCAATCTTTGTAATTCCTACAGATTCGGAATCAGGGTGTGCTTTTCATTCGAACTGCATACCCAGATCAGCGGATTTCCGAAATTTTTTGAAAAAACGTCATTTTTGTATGGAGAAAAGTTTACCTAAGCCCGGTCAAACTTGCATAACACAACTTTTTCGTATCGGATCTATGTTCGATTTCTTCGTAGGGAATTGTTTATCTTAGTCCTAATAGCCTATCCTTAGTGTCCTTTAGTGTTTTCATGACGATTCAGTCATAAATTTTCATAATTTCACATCTTCAAATTTTCATATAAATTCATATTAAAATCAGTTAAAGTCCATAATCTACCTCTTAAATCTAATAAATTCATTTTCTCTTTCGGCAGTATTCTGCGCGGCGGTGCTAGTCACCTGTCCCCGTTGAGTTTTCTCCCGAATCTCCTATAGTTTTCCTAAATTCTCAACTAAACCTATTTTTTGTAACCTAACTTTCAATATTCAAACATACACAACTCTCTCAAAACTCATCCAATCTTTGTAATTCCTACAGATTCGGAATCAGGGTGTGCTTTTCATTCGAACTGCATACCCAGATCAGCGGATTTCCGAAATTTTTTGAAAAAACGTCATTTTTGTATGGAGAAAAGTTTACCTAAGCCCGGTCAAACTTGCATAACACAACTTTTTCGTATCGGATCTATGTTCGATTCCTTCGTAGGGAATTGTTTATCTTAGTCCTAATAGCCTATCCTTAGTGTCCTTTAGTGTTTTCATGACGATTCAGTCATAAATTTTCATAATTTCACATCTTCAAATTTTCATATAAATTCATATTAAAATCAGTTAAAGTCCATAATCTACCTCTTAAATCTAATAAATTCATTTTCTCTTTCGGCAGTATTCTGCGCGGCGGTGCTAGTCACCTGTCCCCGTTGAGTTTTCTCCCGAATCTCCTATAGTTTTCCTAAATTCTCAACTAAACCTATTTTTTGTAACCTAACTTTCAATATTCAAACATACACAACTCTCTCAAAACTCATCCAATCTTTGTAATTCCTACAGATTCGGAATCAGGGTGTGCTTTTCATTCGAACTGCATACCCAGATCAGCGGATTTCCGAAATTTTTTGAAAAAACGTCATTTTTGTATGGAGAAAAGTTTACCTAAGCCCGGTCAAACTTGCATAACACAACTTTTTCGTATCGGATCTATGTTCGATTCCTTCGTAGGGAATTGTTTATCTTAGTCCTAATAGCCTATCCTTAGTGTCCTTTAGTGTTTTCATGACGATTCAGTCATAAATTTTCATAATTTCACATCTTCAAATTTTCATATAAATTCATATTAAAATCAGTTAAAGTCCATAATCTACCTCTTAAATCTAATAAATTCATTTTCTCTTTCGGCAGTATTCTGCGCGGCGGTGCTAGTCACCTGTCCCCGTTGAGTTTTCTCCCGAATCTCCTATAGTTTTCCTAAATTCTCAACTAAACCTATTTTTTGTAACCTAACTTTCAATATTCAAACATACACAACTCTCTCAAAACTCATCCAATCTTTGTAATTCCTACAGATTCGGAATCAGGGTGTGCTTTTCATTCGAACTGCATACCCAGATCAGCGGATTTCCGAAATTTTTTGAAAAAACGTCATTTTTGTATGGAGAAAAGTTTACCTAAGCCCGGTCAAACTTGCATAACACAACTTTTTCGTATCGGATCTATGTTCGATTCCTTCGTAGGGAATTGTTTATCTTAGTCCTAATAGCCTATCCTTAGTGTCCTTTAGTGTTTTCATGACGATTCAGTCATAAATTTTCATAATTTCACATCTTCAAATTTTCATATAAATTCATATTAAAATCAGTTAAAGTCCATAATCTACCTCTTAAATCTAATAAATTCATTTTCTCTTTCGGCAGTATTCTGCGCGGCGGTGCTAGTCACCTGTCCCCGTTGAGTTTTCTCCCGAATCTCCTATAGTTTTCCTAAATTCTCAACTAAACCTATTTTTTGTAACCTAACTTTCAATATTCAAACATACACAACTCTCTCAAAACTCATCCAATCTTTGTAATTCCTACAGATTCGGAATCAGGGTGTGCTTTTCATTCGAACTGCATACCCAGATCAGCGGATTTCCGAAATTTTTTGAAAAAACGTCATTTTTGTATGGAGAAAAGTTTACCTAAGCCCGGTCAAACTTGCATAACACAACTTTTTCGTATCGGATCTATGTTCGATTTCTTCGTAGGGAATTGTTTATCTTAGTCCTAATAGCCTATCCTTAGTGTCCTTTAGTGTTTTCATGACGATTCAGTCATAAATTTTCATAATTTCACATCTTCAAATTTTCATATAAATTCATATTAAAATCAGTTAAAGTCCATAATCTACCTCTTAAATCTAATAAATTCATTTTCTCTTTCGGCAGTATTCTGCGCGGCGGTGCTAGTCACCTGTCCCCGTTGAGTTTTCTCCCGAATCTCCTATAGTTTTCCTAAATTCTCAACTAAACCTATTTTTTGTAACCTAACTTTCAATATTCAAACATACACAACTCTCTCAAAACTCATCCAATCTTTGTAATTCCTACAGATTCGGAATCAGGGTGTGCTTTTCATTCGAACTGCATACCCAGATCAGCGGATTTCCGAAATTTTTTGAAAAAACGTCATTTTTGTATGGAGAAAAGTTTACCTAAGCCCGGTCAAACTTGCATAACACAACTTTTTCGTATCGGATCTATGTTCGATTCCTTCGTAGGGAATTGTTTATCTTAGTCCTAATAGCCTATCCTTAGTGTCCTTTAGTGTTTTCATGACGATTCAGTCATAAATTTTCATAATTTCACATCTTCAAATTTTCATATAAATTCATATTAAAATCAGTTAAAGTCCATAATCTACCTCTTAAATCTAATAAATTCATTTTCTCTTTCGGCAGTATTCTGCGCGGCGGTGCTAGTCACCTGTCCCCGTTGAGTTTTCTCCCGAATCTCCTATAGTTTTCCTAAATTCTCAACTAAACCTATTTTTTGTAACCTAACTTTCAATATTCAAACATACACAACTCTCTCAAAACTCATCCAATCTTTGTAATTCCTACAGATTCGGAATCAGGGTGTGCTTTTCATTCGAACTGCATACCCAGATCAGCGGATTTCCGAAATTTTTTGAAAAAACGTCATTTTTGTATGGAGAAAAGTTTACCTAAGCCCGGTCAAACTTGCATAACACAACTTTTTCGTATCGGATCTATGTTCGATTCCTTCGTAGGGAATTGTTTATCTTAGTCCTAATAGCCTATCCTTAGTGTCCTTTAGTGTTTTCATGACGATTCAGTCATAAATTTTCATAATTTCACATCTTCAAATTTTCATATAAATTCATATTAAAATCAGTTAAAGTCCATAATCTACCTCTTAAATCTAATAAATTCATTTTCTCTTTCGGCAGTATTCTGCGCGGCGGTGCTAGTCACCTGTCCCCGTTGAGTTTTCTCCCGAATCTCCTATAGTTTTCCTAAATTCTCAACTAAACCTATTTTTTGTAACCTAACTTTCAATATTCAAACATACACAACTCTCTCAAAACTCATCCAATCTTTGTAATTCCTACAGATTCGGAATCAGGGTGTGCTTTTCATTCGAACTGCATACCCAGATCAGCGGATTTCCGAAATTTTTTGAAAAAACGTCATTTTTGTATGGAGAAAAGTTTACCTAAGCCCGGTCAAACTTGCATAACACAACTTTTTCGTATCGGATCTATGTTCGATTCCTTCGTAGGGAATTGTTTATCTTAGTCCTAATAGCCTATCCTTAGTGTCCTTTAGTGTTTTCATGACGATTCAGTCATAAATTTTCATAATTTCACATCTTCAAATTTTCATATAAATTCATATTAAAATCAGTTAAAGTCCATAATCTACCTCTTAAATCTAATAAATTCATTTTCTCTTTCGGCAGTATTCTGCGCGGCGGTGCTAGTCACCTGTCTCCGTTGAGTTTTCTCCCGAATCTCCTATAGTTTTCCTAAATTCTCAACTAAACCTATTTTTTGTAACCTAACTTTCAATATTCAAACATACACAACTCTCTCAAAACTCATCCAATCTTTGTAATTCCTACAGATTCGGAATCAGGGTGTGCTTTTCATTCGAACTGCATACCCAGATCAGCGGATTTCCGAAATTTTTTGAAAAAACGTCATTTTTGTATGGAGAAAAGTTTACCTAAGCCCGGTCAAACTTGCATAACACAACTTTTTCGTATCGGATCTATGTTCGATTCCTTCGTAGGGAATTGTTTATCTTAGTCCTAATAGCCTATCCTTAGTGTCCTTTAGTGTTTTCATGACGATTCAGTCATAAATTTTCATAATTTCACATCTTCAAATTTTCATATAAATTCATATTAAAATCAGTTAAAGTCCATAATCTACCTCTTAAATCTAATAAATTCATTTTCTCTTTCGGCAGTATTCTGCGCGGCGGTGCTAGTCACCTGTCCCCGTTGAGTTTTCTCCCGAATCTCCTATAGTTTTCCTAAATTCTCAACTAAACCTATTTTTTGTAACCTAACTTTCAATATTCAAACATACACAACTCTCTCAAAACTCATCCAATCTTTGTAATTCCTACAGATTCGGAATCAGGGTGTGCTTTTCATTCGAACTGCATACCCAGATCAGCGGATTTCCGAAATTTTTTGAAAAAACGTCATTTTTGTATGGAGAAAAGTTTACCTAAGCCCGGTCAAACTTGCATAACACAACTTTTTCGTATCGGATCTATGTTCGATTTCTTCGTAGGGAATTGTTTATCTTAGTCCTAATAGCCTATCCTTAGTGTCCTTTAGTGTTTTCATGACGATTCAGTCATAAATTTTCATAATTTCACATCTTCAAATTTTCATATAAATTCATATTAAAATCAGTTAAAGTCCATAATCTACCTCTTAAATCTAATAAATTCATTTTCTCTTTCGGCAGTATTCTGCGCGGCGGTGCTAGTCACCTGTCCCCGTTGAGTTTTCTCCCGAATCTCCTATAGTTTTCCTAAATTCTCAACTAAACCTATTTTTTGTAACCTAACTTTCAATATTCAAACATACACAACTCTCTCAAAACTCATCCAATCTTTGTAATTCCTACAGATTCGGAATCAGGGTGTGCTTTTCATTCGAACTGCATACCCAGATCAGCGGATTTCCGAAATTTTTTGAAAAAACGTCATTTTTGTATGGAGAAAAGTTTACCTAAGCCCGGTCAAACTTGCATAACACAACTTTTTCGTATCGGATCTATGTTCGATTCCTTCGTAGGGAATTGTTTATCTTAGTCCTAATAGCCTATCCTTAGTGTCCTTTAGTGTTTTCATGACGATTCAGTCATAAATTTTCATAATTTCACATCTTCAAATTTTCATATAAATTCATATTAAAATCAGTTAAAGTCCATAATCTACCTCTTAAATCTAATAAATTCATTTTCTCTTTCGGCAGTATTCTGCGCGGCGGTGCTAGTCACCTGTCCCCGTTGAGTTTTCTCCCGAATCTCCTATAGTTTTCCTAAATTCTCAACTAAACCTATTTTTTGTAACCTAACTTTCAATATTCAAACATACACAACTCTCTCAAAACTCATCCAATCTTTGTAATTCCTACAGATTCGGAATCAGGGTGTGCTTTTCATTCGAACTGCATACCCAGATCAGCGGATTTCCGAAATTTTTTGAAAAAACGTCATTTTTGTATGGAGAAAAGTTTACCTAAGCCCGGTCAAACTTGCATAACACAACTTTTTCGTATCGGATCTATGTTCGATTCCTTCGTAGGGAATTGTTTATCTTAGTCCTAATAGCCTATCCTTAGTGTCCTTTAGTGTTTTCATGACGATTCAGTCATAAATTTTCATAATTTCACATCTTCAAATTTTCATATAAATTCATATTAAAATCAGTTAAAGTCCATAATCTACCTCTTAAATCTAATAAATTCATTTTCTCTTTCGGCAGTATTCTGCGCGGCGGTGCTAGTCACCTGTCCCCGTTGAGTTTTCTCCCGAATCTCCTATAGTTTTCCTAAATTCTCAACTAAACCTATTTTTTGTAACCTAACTTTCAATATTCAAACATACACAACTCTCTCAAAACTCATCCAATCTTTGTAATTCCTACAGATTCGGAATCAGGGTGTGCTTTTCATTCGAACTGCATACCCAGATCAGCGGATTTCCGAAATTTTTTGAAAAAACGTCATTTTTGTATGGAGAAAAGTTTACCTAAGCCCGGTCAAACTTGCATAACACAACTTTTTCGTATCGGATCTATGTTCGATTCCTTCGTAGGGAATTGTTTATCTTAGTCCTAATAGCCTATCCTTAGTGTCCTTTAGTGTTTTCATGACGATTCAGTCATAAATTTTCATAATTTCACATCTTCAAATTTTCATATAAATTCATATTAAAATCAGTTAAAGTCCATAATCTACCTCTTAAATCTAATAAATTCATTTTCTCTTTCGGCAGTATTCTGCGCGGCGGTGCTAGTCACCTGTCCCCGTTGAGTTTTCTCCCGAATCTCCTATAGTTTTCCTAAATTCTCAACTAAACCTATTTTTTGTAACCTAACTTTCAATATTCAAACATACACAACTCTCTCAAAACTCATCCAATCTTTGTAATTCCTACAGATTCGGAATCAGGGTGTGCTTTTCATTCGAACTGCATACCCAGATCAGCGGATTTCCGAAATTTTTTGAAAAAACGTCATTTTTGTATGGAGAAAAGTTTACCTAAGCCCGGTCAAACTTGCATAACACAACTTTTTCGTATCGGATCTATGTTCGATTCCTTCGTAGGGAATTGTTTATCTTAGTCCTAATAGCCTATCCTTAGTGTCCTTTAGTGTTTTCATGACGATTCAGTCATAAATTTTCATAATTTCACATCTTCAAATTTTCATATAAATTCATATTAAAATCAGTTAAAGTCCATAATCTACCTCTTAAATCTAATAAATTCATTTTCTCTTTCGGCAGTATTCTGCGCGGCGGTGCTAGTCACCTGTCCCCGTTGAGTTTTCTCCCGAATCTCCTATAGTTTTCCTAAATTCTCAACTAAACCTATTTTTTGTAACCTAACTTTCAATATTCAAACATACACAACTCTCTCAAAACTCATCCAATCTTTGTAATTCCTACAGATTCGGAATCAGGGTGTGCTTTTCATTCGAACTGCATACCCAGATCAGCGGATTTCCGAAATTTTTTGAAAAAACGTCATTTTTGTATGGAGAAAAGTTTACCTAAGCCCGGTCAAACTTGCATAACACAACTTTTTCGTATCGGATCTATGTTCGATTCCTTCGTAGGGAATTGTTTATCTTAGTCCTAATAGCCTATCCTTAGTGTCCTTTAGTGTTTTCATGACGATTCAGTCATAAATTTTCATAATTTCACATCTTCAAATTTTCATATAAATTCATATTAAAATCAGTTAAAGTCCATAATCTACCTCTTAAATCTAATAAATTCATTTTCTCTTTCGGCAGTATTCTGCGCGGCGGTGCTAGTCACCTGTCCCCGTTGAGTTTTCTCCCGAATCTCCTATAGTTTTCCTAAATTCTCAACTAAACCTATTTTTTGTAACCTAACTTTCAATATTCAAACATACACAACTCTCTCAAAACTCATCCAATCTTTGTAATTCCTACAGATTCGGAATCAGGGTGTGCTTTTCATTCGAACTGCATACCCAGATCAGCGGATTTCCGAAATTTTTTGAAAAAACGTCATTTTTGTATGGAGAAAAGTTTACCTAAGCCCGGTCAAACTTGCATAACACAACTTTTTCGTATCGGATCTATGTTCGATTCCTTCGTAGGGAATTGTTTATCTTAGTCCTAATAGCCTATCCTTAGTGTCCTTTAGTGTTTTCATGACGATTCAGTCATAAATTTTCATAATTTCACATCTTCAAATTTTCATATAAATTCATATTAAAATCAGTTAAAGTCCATAATCTACCTCTTAAATCTAATAAATTCATTTTCTCTTTCGGCAGTATTCTGCGCGGCGGTGCTAGTCACCTGTCCCCGTTGAGTTTTCTCCCGAATCTCCTATAGTTTTCCTAAATTCTCAACTAAACCTATTTTTTGTAACCTAACTTTCAATATTCAAACATACACAACTCTCTCAAAACTCATCCAATCTTTGTAATTCCTACAGATTCGGAATCAGGGTGTGCTTTTCATTCGAACTGCATACCCAGATCAGCGGATTTCCGAAATTTTTTGAAAAAACGTCATTTTTGTATGGAGAAAAGTTTACCTAAGCCCGGTCAAACTTGCATAACACAACTTTTTCGTATCGGATCTATGTTCGATTCCTTCGTAGGGAATTGTTTATCTTAGTCCTAATAGCCTATCCTTAGTGTCCTTTAGTGTTTTCATGACGATTCAGTCATAAATTTTCATAATTTCACATCTTCAAATTTTCATATAAATTCATATTAAAATCAGTTAAAGTCCATAATCTACCTCTTAAATCTAATAAATTCATTTTCTCTTTCGGCAGTATTCTGCGCGGCGGTGCTAGTCACCTGTCCCCGTTGAGTTTTCTCCCGAATCTCCTATAGTTTTCCTAAATTCTCAACTAAACCTATTTTTTGTAACCTAACTTTCAATATTCAAACATACACAACTCTCTCAAAACTCATCCAATCTTTGTAATTCCTACAGATTCGGAATCAGGGTGTGCTTTTCATTCGAACTGCATACCCAGATCAGCGGATTTCCGAATTTTTTTGAAAAAACGTCATTTTTGTATGGAGAAAAGTTTACCTAAGCCCGGTCAAACTTGCATAACACAACTTTTTCGTATCGGATCTATGTTCGATTCCTTCGTAGGGAATTGTTTATCTTAGTCCTAATAGCCTATCCTTAGTGTCCTTTAGTGTTTTCATGACGATTCAGTCATAAATTTTCATAATTTCACATCTTCAAATTTTCATATAAATTCATATTAAAATCAGTTAAAGTCCATAATCTACCTCTTAAATCTAATAAATTCATTTTCTCTTTCGGCAGTATTCTGCGCGGCGGTGCTAGTCACCTGTCCCCGTTGAGTTTTCTCCCGAATCTCCTATAGTTTTCCTAAATTCTCAACTAAACCTATTTTTTGTAACCTAACTTTCAATATTCAAACATACACAACTCTCTCAAAACTCATCCAATCTTTGTAATTCCTACAGATTCGGAATCAGGGTGTGCTTTTCATTCGAACTGCATACCCAGATCAGCGGATTTCCGAATTTTTTTGAAAAAACGTCATTTTTGTATGGAGAAAAGTTTACCTAAGCCCGGTCAAACTTGCATAACACAACTTTTTCGTATCGGATCTATGTTCGATTCCTTCGTAGGGAATTGTTTATCTTAGTCCTAATAGCCTATCCTTAGTGTCCTTTAGTGTTTTCATGACGATTCAGTCATAAATTTTCATAATTTCACATCTTCAAATTTTCATATAAATTCATATTAAAATCAGTTAAAGTCCATAATCTACCTCTTAAATCTAATAAATTCATTTTCTCTTTCGGCAGTATTCTGCGCGGCGGTGCTAGTCACCTGTCCCCGTTGAGTTTTCTCCCGAATCTCCTATAGTTTTCCTAAATTCTCAACTAAACCTATTTTTTGTAACCTAACTTTCAATATTCAAACATACACAACTCTCTCAAAACTCATCCAATCTTTGTAATTCCTACAGATTCGGAATCAGGGTGTGCTTTTCATTCGAACTGCATACCCAGATCAGCGGATTTCCGAAATTTTTTGAAAAAACGTCATTTTTGTATGGAGAAAAGTTTACCTAAGCCCGGTCAAACTTGCATAACACAACTTTTTCGTATCGGATCTATGTTCGATTCCTTCGTAGGGAATTGTTTATCTTAGTCCTAATAGCCTATCCTTAGTGTCCTTTAGTGTTTTCATGACGATTCAGTCATAAATTTTCATAATTTCACATCTTCAAATTTTCATATAAATTCATATTAAAATCAGTTAAAGTCCATAATCTACCTCTTAAATCTAATAAATTCATTTTCTCTTTCGGCAGTATTCTGCGCGGCGGTGCTAGTCACCTGTCCCCGTTGAGTTTTCTCCCGAATCTCCTATAGTTTTCCTAAATTCTCAACTAAACCTATTTTTTGTAACCTAACTTTCAATATTCAAACATACACAACTCTCTCAAAACTCATCCAATCTTTGTAATTCCTACAGATTCGGAATCAGGGTGTGCTTTTCATTCGAACTGCATACCCAGATCAGCGGATTTCCGAAATTTTTTGAAAAAACGTCATTTTTGTATGGAGAAAAGTTTACCTAAGCCCGGTCAAACTTGCATAACACAACTTTTTCGTATCGGATCTATGTTCGATTCCTTCGTAGGGAATTGTTTATCTTAGTCCTAATAGCCTATCCTTAGTGTCCTTTAGTGTTTTCATGACGATTCAGTCATAAATTTTCATAATTTCACATCTTCAAATTTTCATATAAATTCATATTAAAATCAGTTAAAGTCCATAATCTACCTCTTAAATCTAATAAATTCATTTTCTCTTTCGGCAGTATTCTGCGCGGCGGTGCTAGTCACCTGTCCCCGTTGAGTTTTCTCCCGAATCTCCTATAGTTTTCCTAAATTCTCAACTAAACCTATTTTTTGTAACCTAACTTTCAATATTCAAACATACACAACTCTCTCAAAACTCATCCAATCTTTGTAATTCCTACAGATTCGGAATCAGGGTGTGCTTTTCATTCGAACTGCATACCCAGATCAGCGGATTTCCGAAATTTTTTGAAAAAACGTCATTTTTGTATGGAGAAAAGTTTACCTAAGCCCGGTCAAACTTGCATAACACAACTTTTTCGTATCGGATCTATGTTCGATTCCTTCGTAGGGAATTGTTTATCTTAGTCCTAATAGCCTATCCTTAGTGTCCTTTAGTGTTTTCATGACGATTCAGTCATAAATTTTCATAATTTCACATCTTCAAATTTTCATATAAATTCATATTAAAATCAGTTAAAGTCCATAATCTACCTCTTAAATCTAATAAATTCATTTTCTCTTTCGGCAGTATTCTGCGCGGCGGTGCTAGTCACCTGTCCCCGTTGAGTTTTCTCCCGAATCTCCTATAGTTTTCCTAAATTCTCAACTAAACCTATTTTTTGTAACCTAACTTTCAATATTCAAACATACACAACTCTCTCAAAACTCATCCAATCTTTGTAATTCCTACAGATTCGGAATCAGGGTGTGCTTTTCATTCGAACTGCATACCCAGATCAGCGGATTTCCGAAATTTTTTGAAAAAACGTCATTTTTGTATGGAGAAAAGTTTACCTAAGCCCGGTCAAACTTGCATAACACAACTTTTTCGTATCGGATCTATGTTCGATTCCTTCGTAGGGAATTGTTTATCTTAGTCCTAATAGCCTATCCTTAGTGTCCTTTAGTGTTTTCATGACGATTCAGTCATAAATTTTCATAATTTCACATCTTCAAATTTTCATATAAATTCATATTAAAATCAGTTAAAGTCCATAATCTACCTCTTAAATCTAATAAATTCATTTTCTCTTTCGGCAGTATTCTGCGCGGCGGTGCTAGTCACCTGTCCCCGTTGAGTTTTCTCCCGAATCTCCTATAGTTTTCCTAAATTCTCAACTAAACCTATTTTTTGTAACCTAACTTTCAATATTCAAACATACACAACTCTCTCAAAACTCATCCAATCTTTGTAATTCCTACAGATTCGGAATCAGGGTGTGCTTTTCATTCGAACTGCATACCCAGATCAGCGGATTTCCGAAATTTTTTGAAAAAACGTCATTTTTGTATGGAGAAAAGTTTACCTAAGCCCGGTCAAACTTGCATAACACAACTTTTTCGTATCGGATCTATGTTCGATTCCTTCGTAGGGAATTGTTTATCTTAGTCCTAATAGCCTATCCTTAGTGTCCTTTAGTGTTTTCATGACGATTCAGTCATAAATTTTCATAATTTCACATCTTCAAATTTTCATATAAATTCATATTAAAATCAGTTAAAGTCCATAATCTACCTCTTAAATCTAATAAATTCATTTTCTCTTTCGGCAGTATTCTGCGCGGCGGTGCTAGTCACCTGTCCCCGTTGAGTTTTCTCCCGAATCTCCTATAGTTTTCCTAAATTCTCAACTAAACCTATTTTTTGTAACCTAACTTTCAATATTCAAACATACACAACTCTCTCAAAACTCATCCAATCTTTGTAATTCCTACAGATTCGGAATCAGGGTGTGCTTTTCATTCGAACTGCATACCCAGATCAGCGGATTTCCGAAATTTTTTGAAAAAACGTCATTTTTGTATGGAGAAAAGTTTACCTAAGCCCGGTCAAACTTGCATAACACAACTTTTTCGTATCGGATCTATGTTCGATTCCTTCGTAGGGAATTGTTTATCTTAGTCCTAATAGCCTATCCTTAGTGTCCTTTAGTGTTTTCATGACGATTCAGTCATAAATTTTCATAATTTCACATCTTCAAATTTTCATATAAATTCATATTAAAATCAGTTAAAGTCCATAATCTACCTCTTAAATCTAATAAATTCATTTTCTCTTTCGGCAGTATTCTGCGCGGCGGTGCTAGTCACCTGTCCCCGTTGAGTTTTCTCCCGAATCTCCTATAGTTTTCCTAAATTCTCAACTAAACCTATTTTTTGTAACCTAACTTTCAATATTCAAACATACACAACTCTCTCAAAACTCATCCAATCTTTGTAATTCCTACAGATTCGGAATCAGGGTGTGCTTTTCATTCGAACTGCATACCCAGATCAGCGGATTTCCGAAATTTTTTGAAAAAACGTCATTTTTGTATGGAGAAAAGTTTACCTAAGCCCGGTCAAACTTGCATAACACAACTTTTTCGTATCGGATCTATGTTCGATTCCTTCGTAGGGAATTGTTTATCTTAGTCCTAATAGCCTATCCTTAGTGTCCTTTAGTGTTTTCATGACGATTCAGTCATAAATTTTCATAATTTCACATCTTCAAATTTTCATATAAATTCATATTAAAATCAGTTAAAGTCCATAATCTACCTCTTAAATCTAATAAATTCATTTTCTCTTTCGGCAGTATTCTGCGCGGCGGTGCTAGTCACCTGTCCCCGTTGAGTTTTCTCCCGAATCTCCTATAGTTTTCCTAAATTCTCAACTAAACCTATTTTTTGTAACCTAACTTTCAATATTCAAACATACACAACTCTCTCAAAACTCATCCAATCTTTGTAATTCCTACAGATTCGGAATCAGGGTGTGCTTTTCATTCGAACTGCATACCCAGATCAGCGGATTTCCGAAATTTTTTGAAAAAACGTCATTTTTGTATGGAGAAAAGTTTACCTAAGCCCGGTCAAACTTGCATAACACAACTTTTTCGTATCGGATCTATGTTCGATTCCTTCGTAGGGAATTGTTTATCTTAGTCCTAATAGCCTATCCTTAGTGTCCTTTAGTGTTTTCATGACGATTCAGTCATAAATTTTCATAATTTCACATCTTCAAATTTTCATATAAATTCATATTAAAATCAGTTAAAGTCCATAATCTACCTCTTAAATCTAATAAATTCATTTTCTCTTTCGGCAGTATTCTGCGCGGCGGTGCTAGTCACCTGTCCCCGTTGAGTTTTCTCCCGAATCTCCTATAGTTTTCCTAAATTCTCAACTAAACCTATTTTTTGTAACCTAACTTTCAATATTCAAACATACACAACTCTCTCAAAACTCATCCAATCTTTGTAATTCCTACAGATTCGGAATCAGGGTGTGCTTTTCATTCGAACTGCATACCCAGATCAGCGGATTTCCGAAATTTTTTGAAAAAACGTCATTTTTGTATGGAGAAAAGTTTACCTAAGCCCGGTCAAACTTGCATAACACAACTTTTTCGTATCGGATCTATGTTCGATTTCTTCGTAGGGAATTGTTTATCTTAGTCCTAATAGCCTATCCTTAGTGTCCTTTAGTGTTTTCATGACGATTCAGTCATAAATTTTCATAATTTCACATCTTCAAATTTTCATATAAATTCATATTAAAATCAGTTAAAGTCCATAATCTACCTCTTAAATCTAATAAATTCATTTTCTCTTTCGGCAGTATTCTGCGCGGCGGTGCTAGTCACCTGTCCCCGTTGAGTTTTCTCCCGAATCTCCTATAGTTTTCCTAAATTCTCAACTAAACCTATTTTTTGTAACCTAACTTTCAATATTCAAACATACACAACTCTCTCAAAACTCATCCAATCTTTGTAATTCCTACAGATTCGGAATCAGGGTGTGCTTTTCATTCGAACTGCATACCCAGATCAGCGGATTTCCGAAATTTTTTGAAAAAACGTCATTTTTGTATGGAGAAAAGTTTACCTAAGCCCGGTCAAACTTGCATAACACAACTTTTTCGTATCGGATCTATGTTCGATTCCTTCGTAGGGAATTGTTTATCTTAGTCCTAATAGCCTATCCTTAGTGTCCTTTAGTGTTTTCATGACGATTCAGTCATAAATTTTCATAATTTCACATCTTCAAATTTTCATATAAATTCATATTAAAATCAGTTAAAGTCCATAATCTACCTCTTAAATCTAATAAATTCATTTTCTCTTTCGGCAGTATTCTGCGCGGCGGTGCTAGTCACCTGTCCCCGTTGAGTTTTCTCCCGAATCTCCTATAGTTTTCCTAAATTCTCAACTAAACCTATTTTTTGTAACCTAACTTTCAATATTCAAACATACACAACTCTCTCAAAACTCATCCAATCTTTGTAATTCCTACAGATTCGGAATCAGGGTGTGCTTTTCATTCGAACTGCATACCCAGATCAGCGGATTTCCGAAATTTTTTGAAAAAACGTCATTTTTGTATGGAGAAAAGTTTACCTAAGCCCGGTCAAACTTGCATAACACAACTTTTTCGTATCGGATCTATGTTCGATTCCTTCGTAGGGAATTGTTTATCTTAGTCCTAATAGCCTATCCTTAGTGTCCTTTAGTGTTTTCATGACGATTCAGTCATAAATTTTCATAATTTCACATCTTCAAATTTTCATATAAATTCATATTAAAATCAGTTAAAGTCCATAATCTACCTCTTAAATCTAATAAATTCATTTTCTCTTTCGGCAGTATTCTGCGCGGCGGTGCTAGTCACCTGTCCCCGTTGAGTTTTCTCCCGAATCTCCTATAGTTTTCCTAAATTCTCAACTAAACCTATTTTTTGTAACCTAACTTTCAATATTCAAACATACACAACTCTCTCAAAACTCATCCAATCTTTGTAATTCCTACAGATTCGGAATCAGGGTGTGCTTTTCATTCGAACTGCATACCCAGATCAGCGGATTTCCGAAATTTTTTGAAAAAACGTCATTTTTGTATGGAGAAAAGTTTACCTAAGCCCGGTCAAACTTGCATAACACAACTTTTTCGTATCGGATCTATGTTCGATTCCTTCGTAGGGAATTGTTTATCTTAGTCCTAATAGCCTATCCTTAGTGTCCTTTAGTGTTTTCATGACGATTCAGTCATAAATTTTCATAATTTCACATCTTCAAATTTTCATATAAATTCATATTAAAATCAGTTAAAGTCCATAATCTACCTCTTAAATCTAATAAATTCATTTTCTCTTTCGGCAGTATTCTGCGCGGCGGTGCTAGTCACCTGTCCCCGTTGAGTTTTCTCCCGAATCTCCTATAGTTTTCCTAAATTCTCAACTAAACCTATTTTTTGTAACCTAACTTTCAATATTCAAACATACACAACTCTCTCAAAACTCATCCAATCTTTGTAATTCCTACAGATTCGGAATCAGGGTGTGCTTTTCATTCGAACTGCATACCCAGATCAGCGGATTTCCGAAATTTTTTGAAAAAACGTCATTTTTGTATGGAGAAAAGTTTACCTAAGCCCGGTCAAACTTGCATAACACAACTTTTTCGTATCGGATCTATGTTCGATTCCTTCGTAGGGAATTGTTTATCTTAGTCCTAATAGCCTATCCTTAGTGTCCTTTAGTGTTTTCATGACGATTCAGTCATAAATTTTCATAATTTCACATCTTCAAATTTTCATATAAATTCATATTAAAATCAGTTAAAGTCCATAATCTACCTCTTAAATCTAATAAATTCATTTTCTCTTTCGGCAGTATTCTGCGCGGCGGTGCTAGTCACCTGTCCCCGTTGAGTTTTCTCCCGAATCTCCTATAGTTTTCCTAAATTCTCAACTAAACCTATTTTTTGTAACCTAACTTTCAATATTCAAACATACACAACTCTCTCAAACTCATCCAATCTTTGTAATTCCTACAGATTCGGAATCAGGGTGTGCTTTTCATTCGAACTGCATACCCAGATCAGCGGATTTCCGAATTTTTTGAAAAAACGTCATTTTTGTATGGAGAAAAGTTTACCTAAGCCCGGTCAAACTTGCATAACACAACTTTTTCGTATCGGATCTATGTTCGATTCCTTCGTAGGGAATTGTTTATCTTAGTCCTAATAGCCTATCCTTAGTGTCCTTTAGTGTTTTCATGACGATTCAGTCATAAATTTTCATAATTTCACATCTTCAAATTTTCATATAAATTCATATTAAAATCAGTTAAAGTCCATAATCTACCTCTTAAATCTAATAAATTCATTTTCTCTTTCGGCAGTATTCTGCGCGGCGGTGCTAGTCACCTGTCCCCGTTGAGTTTTCTCCCGAATCTCCTATAGTTTTCCTAAATTCTCAACTAAACCTATTTTTTGTAACCTAACTTTCAATATTCAAACATACACAACTCTCTCAAAACTCATCCAATCTTTGTAATTCCTACAGATTCGGAATCAGGGTGTGCTTTTCATTCGAACTGCATACCCAGATCAGCGGATTTCCGAAATTTTTTGAAAAAACGTCATTTTTGTATGGAGAAAAGTTTACCTAAGCCCGGTCAAACTTGCATAACACAACTTTTTCGTATCGGATCTATGTTCGATTCCTTCGTAGGGAATTGTTTATCTTAGTCCTAATAGCCTATCCTTAGTGTCCTTTAGTGTTTTCATGACGATTCAGTCATAAATTTTCATAATTTCACATCTTCAAATTTTCATATAAATTCATATTAAAATCAGTTAAAGTCCATAATCTACCTCTTAAATCTAATAAATTCATTTTCTCTTTCGGCAGTATTCTGCGCGGCGGTGCTAGTCACCTGTCCCCCGTTGAGTTTTCTCCCGAATCTCCTATAGTTTTCCTAAATTCTCAACTAAACCTATTTTTTGTAACCTAACTTTCAATATTCAAACATACACAACTCTCTCAAAACTCATCCAATCTTTGTAATTCCTACAGATTCGGAATCAGGGTGTGCTTTTCATTCGAACTGCATACCCAGATCAGCGGATTTCCGAAATTTTTTGAAAAAACGTCATTTTTGTATGGAGAAAAGTTTACCTAAGCCCGGTCAAACTTGCATAACACAACTTTTTCGTATCGGATCTATGTTCGATTCCTTCGTAGGGAATTGTTTATCTTAGTCCTAATAGCCTATCCTTAGTGTCCTTTAGTGTTTTCATGACGATTCAGTCATAAATTTTCATAATTTCACATCTTCAAATTTTCATATAAATTCATATTAAAATCAGTTAAAGTCCATAATCTACCTCTTAAATCTAATAAATTCATTTTCTCTTTCGGCAGTATTCTGCGCGGCGGTGCTAGTCACCTGTCCCCGTTGAGTTTTCTCCCGAATCTCCTATAGTTTTCCTAAATTCTCAACTAAACCTATTTTTTGTAACCTAACTTTCAATATTCAAACATACACAACTCTCTCAAAACTCATCCAATCTTTGTAATTCCTACAGATTCGGAATCAGGGTGTGCTTTTCATTCGAACTGCATACCCAGATCAGCGGATTTCCGAAATTTTTTGAAAAAACGTCATTTTTGTATGGAGAAAAGTTTACCTAAGCCCGGTCAAACTTGCATAACACAACTTTTTCGTATCGGATCTATGTTCGATTCCTTCGTAGGGAATTGTTTATCTTAGTCCTAATAGCCTATCCTTAGTGTCCTTTAGTGTTTTCATGACGATTCAGTCATAAATTTTCATAATTTCACATCTTCAAATTTTCATATAAATTCATATTAAAATCAGTTAAAGTCCATAATCTACCTCTTAAATCTAATAAATTCATTTTCTCTTTCGGCAGTATTCTGCGCGGCGGTGCTAGTCACCTGTCCCCGTTGAGTTTTCTCCCGAATCTCCTATAGTTTTCCTAAATTCTCAACTAAACCTATTTTTTGTAACCTAACTTTCAATATTCAAACATACACAACTCTCTCAAAACTCATCCAATCTTTGTAATTCCTACAGATTCGGAATCAGGGTGTGCTTTTCATTCGAACTGCATACCCAGATCAGCGGATTTCCGAAATTTTTTGAAAAAAACGTCATTTTTGTATGGAGAAAAGTTTACCTAAGCCCGGTCAAACTTGCATAACACAACTTTTTCGTATCGGATCTATGTTCGATTCCTTCGTAGGGAATTGTTTATCTTAGTCCTAATAGCCTATCCTTAGTGTCCTTTAGTGTTTTCATGACGATTCAGTCATAAATTTTCATAATTTCACATCTTCAAATTTTCATATAAATTCATATTAAAATCAGTTAAAGTCCATAATCTACCTCTTAAATCTAATAAATTCATTTTCTCTTTCGGCAGTATTCTGCGCGGCGGTGCTAGTCACCTGTCCCCGTTGAGTTTTCTCCCGAATCTCCTATAGTTTTCCTAAATTCTCAACTAAACCTATTTTTTGTAACCTAACTTTCAATATTCAAACATACACAACTCTCTCAAAACTCATCCAATCTTTGTAATTCCTACAGATTCGGAATCAGGGTGTGCTTTTCATTCGAACTGCATACCCAGATCAGCGGATTTCCGAAATTTTTTGAAAAAACGTCATTTTTGTATGGAGAAAAGTTTACTAAGCCCGGTCAAACTTGCATAACACAACTTTTTCGTATCGGATCTATGTTCGATTCCTTCGTAGGGAATTGTTTATCTTAGTCCTAATAGCCTATCCTTAGTGTCCTTTAGTGTTTTCATGACGATTCAGTCATAAATTTTCATAATTTCACATCTTCAAATTTTCATATAAATTCATATTAAAATCAGTTAAAGTCCATAATCTACCTCTTAAATCTAATAAATTCATTTTCTCTTTCGGCAGTATTCTGCGCGGCGGTGCTAGTCACCTGTCCCCGTTGAGTTTTCTCCCGAATCTCCTATAGTTTCCTAAATTCTCAACTAAACCTATTTTTTGTAACCTAACTTTCAATATTCAAACATACACAACTCTCTCAAAACTCATCCAATCTTTGTAATTCCTACAGATTCGGAATCAGGGTGTGCTTTTCATTCGAACTGCATACCCAGATCAGCGGATTTCCGAAATTTTTTGAAAAAACGTCATTTTTGTATGGAGAAAAGTTTACCTAAGCCCGGTCAAACTTGCATAACACAACTTTTTCGTATCGGATCTATGTTCGATTCCTTCGTAGGGAATTGTTTATCTTAGTCCTAATAGCCTATCCTTAGTGTCCTTTAGTGTTTTCATGACGATTCAGTCATAAATTTTCATAATTTCACATCTTCAAATTTTCATATAAATTCATATTAAAATCAGTTAAAGTCCATAATCTACCTCTTAAATCTAATAAATTCATTTTCTCTTTCGGCAGTATTCTGCGCGGCGGTGCTAGTCACCTGTCCCCGTTGAGTTTTCTCCCGAATCTCCTATAGTTTTCCTAAATTCTCAACTAAACCTATTTTTTGTAACCTAACTTTCAATATTCAAACATACACAACTCTCTCAAAACTCATCCAATCTTTGTAATTCCTACAGATTCGGAATCAGGGTGTGCTTTTCATTCGAACTGCATACCCAGATCAGCGGATTTC
>CASGFM010000060.1:7500-10000 GCA_949316135.1 Choreutis nemorana
TTAGCAGGCTAGAGTCTCGTTCGTTACCGGAATTAACCAGACAAATCGCTCCACCAACTAAGAACGGCCATGCACCACCACCCACCGAATCAAGAAAGAGCTGTTAATCTGTCAATCCTTCCGGTGTCCGGGCCTGGTGAGATTTCCCGTGTTGAGTCAAATTAAGCCGCAGGCTCCACTCCTGGTGGTGCCCTTCCGTCAATTCCTTTAAGTTTCAGCTTTGCAACCATACTCCCCCCGGAGTCCAAAATCTTTGGTTTCCCGGAAGCTGCCCGCCGAGCCATTGTAGTAACGTCGGCGGATCGCTAGATGACATATTTACGGTTAGAACTAGGGCGGTATCTAATCGCCTTCGAACCTCTAACTTTCGTTCTTGATTGATGAAAACACCTTTGGCAAATGCTTTCGCTGATGTTCGTCTTGCGACGATCCAAGAATTTCACCTCTAACGTCGCAATACGAATGCCCCCAGTTATCCCTATTAATCATTACCTCGGAGTTCTGAAAACCAACAAAATAGAACCGAGATCATATTCTATTATTCCATGCACGAAATATTCAAGCAGCATTTTGAGCCCGCTTTGAGCACTCTAATTTGTTCAAAGTAAAATTGTCGGCCCACCTCGACACTCACCGAAGAGCACCGCGATAGGATTTTGATATTGAACCGGCGTTTTACCGCCGGCTCACCGACGATATGCTCCGCAGACGTGTCAGTATCACCGCGGGTGCGGTGCACCGACAGCGCGGCGCACAAATGCAACTACGAGCTTTTTAACCGCAACAATTTTAGTATACGCTATTGGAGCTGGAATTACCGCGGCTGCTGGCACCAGACTTGCCCTCCAATTGTTCCTCGTTAAAATATTTAAAGTGTACTCATTCCGATTACGAGGCCTCGTAAGAGTCCCGTATCGTTATTTTTCGTCACTACCTCCCCGTGCCGGGAGTGGGTAATTTGCGCGCCTGCTGCCTTCCTTGGATGTGGTAGCCGTTTCTCAGGCTCCCTCTCCGGAATCGAACCCTGATTCCCCGTTACCCGTGACAACCATGGTAGTCGCAGAAACTACCATCGAAAGTTGATAAGGCAGACATTTGAAAGATGCGTCGCCGGTACTGGACCATGCGATCGGCAAAAGTTATCCAGATTCATCAAAATTAACGACATCGGACGCAAGGCCCTCCGTCGATTGGTTTTGATCTAATAAAAGCACTCATCCCATCACTGGTCAGAGTTCTGATTGCATGTATTAGCTCTAGAATTACCACAGTTATCCAAGTAACCGAGTAAGATCTAAGGAACCAAAACTGATATATTGAGCCATTCGCGGTATCGCCTTAATACGGCTTGCACTGAGACATGCATGGCTTAATCTTTGAGACAAGCATATAACTACTGGCAGGATCAACCAGGGAGCTGTCGCGTGTTAAATGTCGTTGTCTATATTTTAGATTTAAAATAAAGACACGGACGACGGTGAGGCGTTCACCTCTCCGACGCCGTTCCTTAGTTAAATTCAAATAATAGAGAAACGAACACTCACATCACGAACAACATTTAAAATATTGTATTTTGTGATATAATATTCATTTCATCACATCATTCTTTACTGTCCAGTATTAACGCAAGCGACGATCACTACAATCGAACGCGAGGACATACTGGCGAGATTCAAGCGAACATAACCTATCAAGACCGCCTACCCGTTTGAGGGTTGGCCGTCGAAGACGGTCATTGTCACCATTCGTTAACGTTCAACACACCGAGATCGTGTTCACTTTTTTAAATATAATTTAACATTATATTCGTTAAATATAGTCTAAAAGACAGCACGGTGTCGGATGAGACCATACGGAAACAGAGACCAAGCCCCGAACCTACCTCTAGTCGGCGGGTTGAGCCAAAGGTCTATTATAGATTTTTCATTCAATTTCTGCGAGACCGTCCTCGTGCGGTATAATAACCCATAACGATTCCAGAGTCGCAATGTAAACACCGTTTTAACGGATTGGGAGAGAATATGCGTGATCAGATCACGATACCTAGCCCGACACCGTCGGCGTACGTCGTTATAAAAATTTTGAAAAATTTTTAAAGTCTCAAAAACCTCAACGGTCAAAAAAACATTATTTTCAGAATTGATGAAACGATGAGAGAAGAGAGACTTTACAAAATTTAACATCATACAAAACACGACGGAACGACCAATTGTCAAAAGTGACTTTAGTAAAAGCGTTAACTTTAATAAAACTCATATCCGACAACAGCCGATCGTCTTTCGTCTTTCGCTCTTCGAGTCTGTCAGACTCCATATATAAGATTTTACGCGCTGACGTAAGCTGTCAAATGTGAAAAATTTTCGAAAAAAAAAAAAAATGTATATAAATTTGGGTGATGACACCGGGAGGCTTTCGTCATCATAGTCTTCATCATCATCACAGTTTTTTTTTTTTTTTTTTTTTCATCACATTTTCGAATATTTTTACTAAGTACCAAATA
>CASGFM010000060.1:17500-21591 GCA_949316135.1 Choreutis nemorana
AAACTCCCCGCCTGGCAGTGTCCTCGAAACCGGGATCACGCGGGAGTTGTACGGCGACGAGCGTTGCCGCCACGTCGCCACTCTGCACTCTTGGGACGAAACACCGTGCGCCCGCCGATAAGATCGACCGACCGCGCACCGCTTCCGCCCAACAGTTTGGTTATAATAAAAATTTTTAATAAATAAATTGTTTCTCTCTCCGATATGATCATTATTTCAATGGAGAAATAAATATTAAAGGAAAAAAAATTGTTACCGCTTAATTATTTTAGGTTTTTATTTATTTTTTTAAAAGAGACGAAACCTGAGTCGAGACGGCGATGCGGTTTTATGTATCGCCTTCGGCTGAGACGTCTCTTTGTGTTTTGTTTGGTTGATGAAAAACATTCGTGTCCTTCGTTAGGTTTCTTACACCTTACGAGAACGCAAAACGTTAATGATCCTTCCGCAGGTTCCCCTACGGAAACCTTGTTACGACTTTTACTTCCTCTAAATGATCAAGTTTGGTCAACTTCCCAGCAACGCCGACGGCCGTGAAGCCACCGCGTGTCGGTCCGAAGACCTCACTAAATCATTCAATCGGTAGTAGCGACGGGCGGTGTGTACAAAGGGCAGGGACGTAATCAACGCGAGCTTATGACTCGCGCTTACTAGGAATTCCTCGTTTATGGGGGATAATTGCAAACCCCAATCCCCAGCACGAAGGAGTTTCAACGGGTTGCCCGGGCCTCTAGGCCAGGGAGAACATGCTGATTCCTTCAGTGTAGCGCGCGTGCGGCCCAGGACATCTAAGGGCATCACAGACCTGTTATTGCTCAATCTCGTGCGGCTCGAAGCCGCCGGTCCCTCTAAGAAGAATTTTAATACGTCGCCAGTGAGTTGCGTGACGTGAGCCACGCGCACCTAAATGGCGACGCCTATTTAGCAGGCTAGAGTCTCGTTCGTTACCGGAATTAACCAGACAAATCGCTCCACCAACTAAGAACGGCCATGCACCACCACCCACCGAATCAAGAAAGAGCTGTTAATCTGTCAATCCTTCCGGTGTCCGGGCCTGGTGAGATTTCCCGTGTTGAGTCAAATTAAGCCGCAGGCTCCACTCCTGGTGGTGCCCTTCCGTCAATTCCTTTAAGTTTCAGCTTTGCAACCATACTCCCCCCGGAGTCCAAAATCTTTGGTTTCCCGGAAGCTGCCCGCCGAGCCATTGTAGTAACGTCGGCGGATCGCTAGATGACATATTTACGGTTAGAACTAGGGCGGTATCTAATCGCCTTCGAACCTCTAACTTTCGTTCTTGATTGATGAAAACACCTTTGGCAAATGCTTTCGCTGATGTTCGTCTTGCGACGATCCAAGAATTTCACCTCTAACGTCGCAATACGAATGCCCCCAGTTATCCCTATTAATCATTACCTCGGAGTTCTGAAAACCAACAAAATAGAACCGAGATCATATTCTATTATTCCATGCACGAAATATTCAAGCAGCATTTTGAGCCCGCTTTGAGCACTCTAATTTGTTCAAAGTAAAATTGTCGGCCCACCTCGACACTCACCGAAGAGCACCGCGATAGGATTTTGATATTGAACCGGCGTTTTACCGCCGGCTCACCGACGATATGCTCCGCAGACGTGTCAGTATCACCGCGGGTGCGGTGCACCGACAGCGCGGCGCACAAATGCAACTACGAGCTTTTTAACCGCAACAATTTTAGTATACGCTATTGGAGCTGGAATTACCGCGGCTGCTGGCACCAGACTTGCCCTCCAATTGTTCCTCGTTAAAATATTTAAAGTGTACTCATTCCGATTACGAGGCCTCGTAAGAGTCCCGTATCGTTATTTTTCGTCACTACCTCCCCGTGCCGGGAGTGGGTAATTTGCGCGCCTGCTGCCTTCCTTGGATGTGGTAGCCGTTTCTCAGGCTCCCTCTCCGGAATCGAACCCTGATTCCCCGTTACCCGTGACAACCATGGTAGTCGCAGAAACTACCATCGAAAGTTGATAAGGCAGACATTTGAAAGATGCGTCGCCGGTACTGGACCATGCGATCGGCAAAAGTTATCCAGATTCATCAAAATTAACGACATCGGACGCAAGGCCCTCCGTCGATTGGTTTTGATCTAATAAAAGCACTCATCCCATCACTGGTCAGAGTTCTGATTGCATGTATTAGCTCTAGAATTACCACAGTTATCCAAGTAACCGAGTAAGATCTAAGGAACCAAAACTGATATATTGAGCCATTCGCGGTATCGCCTTAATACGGCTTGCACTGAGACATGCATGGCTTAATCTTTGAGACAAGCATATAACTACTGGCAGGATCAACCAGGGAGCTGTCGCGTGTTAAATGTCGTTGTCTATATTTTAGATTTAAAATAAAGACACGGACGACGGTGAGGCGTTCACCTCTCCGACGCCGTTCCTTAGTTAAATTCAAATAATAGAGAAACGAACACTCACATCACGAACAACATTTAAAATATTGTATTTTGTGATATAATATTCATTTCATCACATCATTCTTTACTGTCCAGTATTAACGCAAGCGACGATCACTACAATCGAACGCGAGGACATACTGGCGAGATTCAAGCGAACATAACCTATCAAGACCGCCTACCCGTTTGAGGGTTGGCCGTCGAAGACGGTCATTGTCACCATTCGTTAACGTTCAACACACCGAGATCGTGTTCACTTTTTTAAATATAATTTAACATTATATTCGTTAAATATAGTCTAAAAGACAGCACGGTGTCGGAGAGACCATACGGAAACAGAGACCAAGCCCCGAACCTACCTCTAGTCGGCGGGTTGAGCCAAAGGTCTATTATAGATTTTTCATTCAATTTCTGCGAGACCGTCCTCGTGCGGTATAATAACCCATAACGATTCCAGAGTCGCAATGTAAACACCGTTTTAACGGATTGGGAGAGAATATGCGTGATCAGATCACGATACCTAGCCCGACACCGTCGGCGTACGTCGTTATAAAAATTTTGAAAAATTTTTAAAGTCTCAAAAACCTCAACGGTCAAAAAAACATTATTTTCAGAATTGATGAAACGATGAGAGAAGAGAGACTTTACAAAATTTAACATCATACAAAACACGACGGAACGACCAATTGTCAAAAGTGACTTTAGTAAAAGCGTTAACTTTAATAAAACTCATATCCGACAACAGCCGATCGTCTTTCGTCTTTCGCTCTTCGAGTCTGTCAGACTCCATATATAAGATTTTACGCGCTGACGTAAGCTGTCAAATGTGAAAAATTTTCGAAAAAAAAAAAAAATGTATATAAATTTGGGTGATGACACCGGGAGGCTTTCGTCATCATAGTCTTCATCATCATCACAGTTTTTTTTTTTTTTTTTTTTTCATCACATTTTCGAATATTTTTACTAAGTACCAAATAGGAGTTCGCGTATTGAACGGAGCATATATGGTAGTTCGTGTATTGAACTTTAACTTTTATCTGTTTTGATTTATTCATTCGTTGTATGAGTATAAAACACGACCTACTTCATCTTGATCATCATGGTCATCATCATCATCATCATCATCGTCATCATCGTATTTTATCCTTTCTCGGGTTCTAGTACTGAACCATTACGACTATTATTTTATTGTATTATTGTTGTTGTTGTTGTTGTTCGTGTATTGATTTTAAACTCTCTCTATGAATTTTTCGTCGTCCTCCAAATTTTTTTTAACGAATTTTTTGTTTTTTTTCCTTTCTATCGAGATTATATATATATATATATATATATATATATATATCTCTATAAATATAACACTAGGTTTTTTTTTTTATTTATTTTATAAAACAATACACTTATTATATTTGCTTTTCATTTGACTTAATATATCTTGAATTATATTCACGAAGGAGGATACCGTATGGAGTTCGCGTATTGAACCGAGCATATCTTGTGTTAGTAAGTTTATATGATATATTTTCGTAAAATTTCGATGAAAATTGATAATTTTAAAATTTTCCTACTTACTTACTTTACGTTAGATTGATAGATGGTTAGGTAGGTAGGTAGGTAGGTAGGTAGGTAGGTAGGTTGTTTAAAATCGTTA
>CASGFM010000061.1:7500-10000 GCA_949316135.1 Choreutis nemorana
AGACGTCTCTTTGTGTTTTGTTTGGTTGATGAAAAACATTCGTGTCCTTCGTTAGGTTTCTTACACCTTACGAGAACGCAAAACGTTAATGATCCTTCCGCAGGTTCCCCTACGGAAACCTTGTTACGACTTTTACTTCCTCTAAATGATCAAGTTTGGTCAACTTCCCAGCAACGCCGACGGCCGTGAAGCCACCGCGTGTCGGTCCGAAGACCTCACTAAATCATTCAATCGGTAGTAGCGACGGGCGGTGTGTACAAAGGGCAGGGACGTAATCAACGCGAGCTTATGACTCGCGCTTACTAGGAATTCCTCGTTTATGGGGGATAATTGCAAACCCCAATCCCCAGCACGAAGGAGTTTCAACGGGTTGCCCGGGCCTCTAGGCCAGGGAGAACATGCTGATTCCTTCAGTGTAGCGCGCGTGCGGCCCAGGACATCTAAGGGCATCACAGACCTGTTATTGCTCAATCTCGTGCGGCTCGAAGCCGCCGGTCCCTCTAAGAAGAATTTTAATACGTCGCCAGTGAGTTGCGTGACGTGAGCCACGCGCACCTAAATGGCGACGCCTATTTAGCAGGCTAGAGTCTCGTTCGTTACCGGAATTAACCAGACAAATCGCTCCACCAACTAAGAACGGCCATGCACCACCACCCACCGAATCAAGAAAGAGCTGTTAATCTGTCAATCCTTCCGGTGTCCGGGCCTGGTGAGATTTCCCGTGTTGAGTCAAATTAAGCCGCAGGCTCCACTCCTGGTGGTGCCCTTCCGTCAATTCCTTTAAGTTTCAGCTTTGCAACCATACTCCCCCCGGAGTCCAAAATCTTTGGTTTCCCGGAAGCTGCCCGCCGAGCCATTGTAGTAACGTCGGCGGATCGCTAGATGACATATTTACGGTTAGAACTAGGGCGGTATCTAATCGCCTTCGAACCTCTAACTTTCGTTCTTGATTGATGAAAACACCTTTGGCAAATGCTTTCGCTGATGTTCGTCTTGCGACGATCCAAGAATTTCACCTCTAACGTCGCAATACGAATGCCCCCAGTTATCCCTATTAATCATTACCTCGGAGTTCTGAAAACCAACAAAATAGAACCGAGATCATATTCTATTATTCCATGCACGAAATATTCAAGCAGCATTTTGAGCCCGCTTTGAGCACTCTAATTTGTTCAAAGTAAAATTGTCGGCCCACCTCGACACTCACCGAAGAGCACCGCGATAGGATTTTGATATTGAACCGGCGTTTTACCGCCGGCTCACCGACGATATGCTCCGCAGACGTGTCAGTATCACCGCGGGTGCGGTGCACCGACAGCGCGGCGCACAAATGCAACTACGAGCTTTTTAACCGCAACAATTTTAGTATACGCTATTGGAGCTGGAATTACCGCGGCTGCTGGCACCAGACTTGCCCTCCAATTGTTCCTCGTTAAAATATTTAAAGTGTACTCATTCCGATTACGAGGCCTCGTAAGAGTCCCGTATCGTTATTTTTCGTCACTACCTCCCCGTGCCGGGAGTGGGTAATTTGCGCGCCTGCTGCCTTCCTTGGATGTGGTAGCCGTTTCTCAGGCTCCCTCTCCGGAATCGAACCCTGATTCCCCGTTACCCGTGACAACCATGGTAGTCGCAGAAACTACCATCGAAAGTTGATAAGGCAGACATTTGAAAGATGCGTCGCCGGTACTGGACCATGCGATCGGCAAAAGTTATCCAGATTCATCAAAATTAACGACATCGGACGCAAGGCCCTCCGTCGATTGGTTTTGATCTAATAAAAGCACTCATCCCATCACTGGTCAGAGTTCTGATTGCATGTATTAGCTCTAGAATTACCACAGTTATCCAAGTAACCGAGTAAGATCTAAGGAACCAAAACTGATATATTGAGCCATTCGCGGTATCGCCTTAATACGGCTTGCACTGAGACATGCATGGCTTAATCTTTGAGACAAGCATATAACTACTGGCAGGATCAACCAGGGAGCTGTCGCGTGTTAAATGTCGTTGTCTATATTTTAGATTTAAAATAAAGACACGGACGACGGTGAGGCGTTCACCTCTCCGACGCCGTTCCTTAGTTAAATTCAAATAATAGAGAAACGAACACTCACATCACGAACAACATTTAAAATATTGTATTTTGTGATATAATATTCATTTCATCACATCATTCTTTACTGTCCAGTATTAACGCAAGCGACGATCACTACAATCGAACGCGAGGACATACTGGCGAGATTCAAGCGAACATAACCTATCAAGACCGCCTACCCGTTTGAGGGTTGGCCGTCGAAGACGGTCATTGTCACCATTCGTTAACGTTCAACACACCGAGATCGTGTTCACTTTTTTAAATATAATTTAACATTATATTCGTTAAATATAGTCTAAAAGACAGCACGGTGTCGGAGAGACCATACGGAAACAGAGACCAAGCCCCGAACCTACCTCTAGTCGGCGGGTTGAGCCAAAGGTCTATTATAGATTTTTCATT
>CASGFM010000061.1:17500-20000 GCA_949316135.1 Choreutis nemorana
ATGTTTTTATGCAGCCGGCCCTCAGACAGGAGTGGTCCTGGATGTGTCTCCACGGACCGCAATGTGCGTTCGAAATGTCGATGTTCAAATGTGTCCTGCAGTTCACACTATGACGCGCAGTTAACTGCGTTCTTCATCGACCCGCGAGCCAAGTGATCCACCGTTCAGGGTAATCGTTTGGTTATAATAAAAATTTTAAATAAATAAATTGTTTCTCTCTCCGATATGATCATTATTTCAATGGAGAAATAAATATTAAAGGAAAAAAAATAGTTACCGCTTAATTATTTTAGGTTTTTATTTATTTTTTTAAAAGAGACGAAACCTGAGTCGAGACGGCGATGCGGTTTTATGTATCGCCTTCGGCTGATACGTCTCTTTGTGTTTTGTTAGTTATCCCTGTGGTAACTTTTCTGGCACCTCTTATAGGCCGCGCTTTCGCAGTCCCTATGCGTACTGAAAATCTGGATCAAGCCAGCTTTTGCCCTTTTGCTCTACGCGAGGTTTCTGTCCTCGCTGAGCTGGCCTTAACACACACATGCGTTATTCTTTTACAGATGTATCGCCCCAGTCAAACTCCCCGCCTGGCAGTGTCCTCGAAACCGGGATCACGCGGGAGTTGTACGGCGACGAGCGTTGCCGCCACGTCGCCACTCTGCACTCTTGGGACGAAACACCGTGCGCCCGCCGATAAGATCGACCGACCGCGCACCGCTTCCGCCCAACAGTTTGGTTATAATAAAAATTTTTAATAAATAAATTGTTTCTCTCTCCGATATGATCATTATTTCAATGGAGAAATAAATATTAAAGGAAAAAAAATTGTTACCGCTTAATTATTTTAGGTTTTTATTTATTTTTTTAAAAGAGACGAAACCTGAGTCGAGACGGCGATGCGGTTTTATGTATCGCCTTCGGCTGAGACGTCTCTTTGTGTTTTGTTTGGTTGATGAAAAACATTCGTGTCCTTCGTTAGGTTTCTTACACCTTACGAGAACGCAAAACGTTAATGATCCTTCCGCAGGTTCCCCTACGGAAACCTTGTTACGACTTTTACTTCCTCTAAATGATCAAGTTTGGTCAACTTCCCAGCAACGCCGACGGCCGTGAAGCCACCGCGTGTCGGTCCGAAGACCTCACTAAATCATTCAATCGGTAGTAGCGACGGGCGGTGTGTACAAAGGGCAGGGACGTAATCAACGCGAGCTTATGACTCGCGCTTACTAGGAATTCCTCGTTTATGGGGGATAATTGCAAACCCCAATCCCCAGCACGAAGGAGTTTCAACGGGTTGCCCGGGCCTCTAGGCCAGGGAGAACATGCTGATTCCTTCAGTGTAGCGCGCGTGCGGCCCAGGACATCTAAGGGCATCACAGACCTGTTATTGCTCAATCTCGTGCGGCTCGAAGCCGCCGGTCCCTCTAAGAAGAATTTTAATACGTCGCCAGTGAGTTGCGTGACGTGAGCCACGCGCACCTAAATGGCGACGCCTATTTAGCAGGCTAGAGTCTCGTTCGTTACCGGAATTAACCAGACAAATCGCTCCACCAACTAAGAACGGCCATGCACCACCACCCACCGAATCAAGAAAGAGCTGTTAATCTGTCAATCCTTCCGGTGTCCGGGCCTGGTGAGATTTCCCGTGTTGAGTCAAATTAAGCCGCAGGCTCCACTCCTGGTGGTGCCCTTCCGTCAATTCCTTTAAGTTTCAGCTTTGCAACCATACTCCCCCCGGAGTCCAAAATCTTTGGTTTCCCGGAAGCTGCCCGCCGAGCCATTGTAGTAACGTCGGCGGATCGCTAGATGACATATTTACGGTTAGAACTAGGGCGGTATCTAATCGCCTTCGAACCTCTAACTTTCGTTCTTGATTGATGAAAACACCTTTGGCAAATGCTTTCGCTGATGTTCGTCTTGCGACGATCCAAGAATTTCACCTCTAACGTCGCAATACGAATGCCCCCAGTTATCCCTATTAATCATTACCTCGGAGTTCTGAAAACCAACAAAATAGAACCGAGATCATATTCTATTATTCCATGCACGAAATATTCAAGCAGCATTTTGAGCCCGCTTTGAGCACTCTAATTTGTTCAAAGTAAAATTGTCGGCCCACCTCGACACTCACCGAAGAGCACCGCGATAGGATTTTGATATTGAACCGGCGTTTTACCGCCGGCTCACCGACGATATGCTCCGCAGACGTGTCAGTATCACCGCGGGTGCGGTGCACCGACAGCGCGGCGCACAAATGCAACTACGAGCTTTTTAACCGCAACAATTTTAGTATACGCTATTGGAGCTGGAATTACCGCGGCTGCTGGCACCAGACTTGCCCTCCAATTGTTCCTCGTTAAAATATTTAAAGTGTACTCATTCCGATTACGAGGCCTCGTAAGAGTCCCGTATCGTTATTTTTCGTCACTACCTCCCCGTGCCGGGAGTGGGTAATTTGCGCGCCTGCTGCCTTCCTTGGATGTGGTAGCCGTTTCTCAGGCTC
>CASGFM010000062.1:7500-10000 GCA_949316135.1 Choreutis nemorana
AAAATAATAGTCGTAATGGTTCAGTACTAGAACCCGAGAAAGGATAAAATACGATGATGACGATGATGATGATGATGATGATGACCATGATGATCAAGATGAAGTAGGTCGTGTTTTATACTCATACAACGAATGAATAAATCAAAACAGATAAAAGTTAAAGTTCAATACACGAACTACCATATATGCTCCGTTCAATACGCGAACTCCTATTTGGTACTTAGTAAAAATATTCGAAAATGTGATGAAAAAAAAAAAAAAAAAAAAACTGTGATGATGATGAAGACTATGATGACGAAAGCCTCCCGGTGTCATCACCCAAATTTATATACATTTTTTTTTTTTTTCGAAAATTTTTCACATTTGACAGCTTACGTCAGCGCGTAAAATCTTATATATGGAGTCTGACAGACTCGAAGAGCGAAAGACGAAAGACGATCGGCTGTTGTCGGATATGAGTTTTATTAAAGTTAACGCTTTTACTAAAGTCACTTTTGACAATTGGTCGTTCCGTCGTGTTTTGTATGATGTTAAATTTTGTAAAGTCTCTCTTCTCTCATCGTTTCATCAATTCTGAAAATAATGTTTTTTTGACCGTTGAGGTTTTTGAGACTTTAAAAATTTTTCAAAATTTTTATAACGACGTACGCCGACGGTGTCGGGCTAGGTATCGTGATCTGATCACGCATATTCTCTCCCAATCCGTTAAAACGGTGTTTACATTGCGACTCTGGAATCGTTATGGGTTATTATACCGCACGAGGACGGTCTCGCAGAAATTGAATGAAAAATCTATAATAGACCTTTGGCTCAACCCGCCGACTAGAGGTAGGTTCGGGGCTTGGTCTCTGTTTCCGTATGGTCTCTCCGACACCGTGCTGTCTTTTAGACTATATTTAACGAATATAATGTTAAATTATATTTAAAAAAGTGAACACGATCTCGGTGTGTTGAACGTTAACGAATGGTGACAATGACCGTCTTCGACGGCCAACCCTCAAACGGGTAGGCGGTCTTGATAGGTTATGTTCGCTTGAATCTCGCCAGTATGTCCTCGCGTTCGATTGTAGTGATCGTCGCTTGCGTTAATACTGGACAGTAAAGAATGATGTGATGAAATGAATATTATATCACAAAATACAATATTTTAAATGTTGTTCGTGATGTGAGTGTTCGTTTCTCTATTATTTGAATTTAACTAAGGAACGGCGTCGGAGAGGTGAACGCCTCACCGTCGTCCGTGTCTTTATTTTAAATCTAAAATATAGACAACGACATTTAACACGCGACAGCTCCCTGGTTGATCCTGCCAGTAGTTATATGCTTGTCTCAAAGATTAAGCCATGCATGTCTCAGTGCAAGCCGTATTAAGGCGATACCGCGAATGGCTCAATATATCAGTTTTGGTTCCTTAGATCTTACTCGGTTACTTGGATAACTGTGGTAATTCTAGAGCTAATACATGCAATCAGAACTCTGACCAGTGATGGGATGAGTGCTTTTATTAGATCAAAACCAATCGACGGAGGGCCTTGCGTCCGATGTCGTTAATTTTGATGAATCTGGATAACTTTTGCCGATCGCATGGTCCAGTACCGGCGACGCATCTTTCAAATGTCTGCCTTATCAACTTTCGATGGTAGTTTCTGCGACTACCATGGTTGTCACGGGTAACGGGGAATCAGGGTTCGATTCCGGAGAGGGAGCCTGAGAAACGGCTACCACATCCAAGGAAGGCAGCAGGCGCGCAAATTACCCACTCCCGGCACGGGGAGGTAGTGACGAAAAATAACGATACGGGACTCTTACGAGGCCTCGTAATCGGAATGAGTACACTTTAAATATTTTAACGAGGAACAATTGGAGGGCAAGTCTGGTGCCAGCAGCCGCGGTAATTCCAGCTCCAATAGCGTATACTAAAATTGTTGCGGTTAAAAAGCTCGTAGTTGCATTTGTGCGCCGCGCTGTCGGTGCACCGCACCCGCGGTGATACTGACACGTCTGCGGAGCATATCGTCGGTGAGCCGGCGGTAAAACGCCGGTTCAATATCAAAATCCTATCGCGGTGCTCTTCGGTGAGTGTCGAGGTGGGCCGACAATTTTACTTTGAACAAATTAGAGTGCTCAAAGCGGGCTCAAAATGCTGCTTGAATATTTCGTGCATGGAATAATAGAATATGATCTCGGTTCTATTTTGTTGGTTTTCAGAACTCCGAGGTAATGATTAATAGGGATAACTGGGGGCATTCGTATTGCGACGTTAGAGGTGAAATTCTTGGATCGTCGCAAGACGAACATCAGCGAAAGCATTTGCCAAAGGTGTTTTCATCAATCAAGAACGAAAGTTAGAGGTTCGAAGGCGATTAGATACCGCCCTAGTTCTAACCGTAAATATGTCATCTAGCGATCCGCCGACGTTACTACAATGGCTCGGCGGGCAGCTTCCGGGAAACCAAAGATTTTGGACTCCGGGGGGAGTATGGTTGCAAAGCTGAAACTT
>CASGFM010000063.1:5000-7500 GCA_949316135.1 Choreutis nemorana
AAACGGAACCTCCCGAACACCACATCTCCCGCGATCGTTAAAACCGCGGGATTCAGTGCTGGGCTATTTCCTGTTCGCTCGCCGCTACTAAGGAAATCCTGGTTAGTTTCTTTTCCTCCGCTTACTAATATGCTTAAATTCGGCGGGTGATCCTCCCTGATCTGAGGCCAACGATAAAAAAACGAGGCAGACACGATATCCGTCAGCGCTACGACGACGAAGACTGACGATAAGAATTTAATCATATCATCCTCCATCGACGTCGTTCGCGCCCTTCGAGTCCGCCTACTTTTATATTATTATATTTCATATTTTTTCATATAATACAAAAAATCGTACAAAACACCGACACGAGAAACGTGCCCGTCGTCCATATGCGATCGCCGAATCCGTTAACGCTTTTTTTTAATCGAGTCGCCGAAAATTGGCAATCGCAAAACGAGAAACACGCCACACTTAATTCTTAAAGATTAGGTGCGCTCCGTCGGATAAACAATTCTTTATAGTTATATAAAAAAAATTGAAATTATATTATATTTTTTAAACGGACCGACGACGCGAGAAAAAAGATCATACGCGCCGCGGAACCGTCATATGCGCAGCATCTCGCCCCGCGATCGAACCGCCGAATGAACGGTGGTCGACGATCACGGAGTGTTGTCGCGCAGTGTGGCATATGTTTTTATGCAGCCGGCCCTCAGACAGGAGTGGTCCTGGATGTGTCTCCACGGACCGCAATGTGCGTTCGAAATGTCGATGTTCAAATGTGTCCTGCAGTTCACACTATGACGCGCAGTTAACTGCGTTCTTCATCGACCCGCGAGCCAAGTGATCCACCGTTCAGGGTAATCGTTTGGTTATAATAAAAATTTTAAATAAATAAATTGTTTCTCTCTCCGATATGATCATTATTTCAATGGAGAAATAAATATTAAAGGAAAAAAAATAGTTACCGCTTAATTATTTTAGGTTTTTATTTATTTTTTTAAAAGAGACGAAACCTGAGTCGAGACGGCGATGCGGTTTTATGTATCGCCTTCGGCTGATACGTCTCTTTGTGTTTTGTTAGTTATCCCTGTGGTAACTTTTCTGGCACCTCTTATAGGCCGCGCTTTCGCAGTCCCTATGCGTACTGAAAATCTGGATCAAGCCAGCTTTTGCCCTTTTGCTCTACGCGAGGTTTCTGTCCTCGCTGAGCTGGCCTTAACACACACATGCGTTATTCTTTTACAGATGTATCGCCCCAGTCAAACTCCCCGCCTGGCAGTGTCCTCGAAACCGGGATCACGCGGGAGTTGTACGGCGACGAGCGTTGCCGCCACGTCGCCACTCTGCACTCTTGGGACGAAACACCGTGCGCCCGCCGATAAGATCGACCGACCGCGCACCGCTTCCGCCCAACAGTTTGGTTATAATAAAAATTTTTAATAAATAAATTGTTTCTCTCTCCGATATGATCATTATTTCAATGGAGAAATAAATATTAAAGGAAAAAAAATTGTTACCGCTTAATTATTTTAGGTTTTTATTTATTTTTTTAAAAGAGACGAAACCTGAGTCGAGACGGCGATGCGGTTTTATGTATCGCCTTCGGCTGAGACGTCTCTTTGTGTTTTGTTTGGTTGATGAAAAACATTCGTGTCCTTCGTTAGGTTTCTTACACCTTACGAGAACGCAAAACGTTAATGATCCTTCCGCAGGTTCCCCTACGGAAACCTTGTTACGACTTTTACTTCCTCTAAATGATCAAGTTTGGTCAACTTCCCAGCAACGCCGACGGCCGTGAAGCCACCGCGTGTCGGTCCGAAGACCTCACTAAATCATTCAATCGGTAGTAGCGACGGGCGGTGTGTACAAAGGGCAGGGACGTAATCAACGCGAGCTTATGACTCGCGCTTACTAGGAATTCCTCGTTTATGGGGGATAATTGCAAACCCCAATCCCCAGCACGAAGGAGTTTCAACGGGTTGCCCGGGCCTCTAGGCCAGGGAGAACATGCTGATTCCTTCAGTGTAGCGCGCGTGCGGCCCAGGACATCTAAGGGCATCACAGACCTGTTATTGCTCAATCTCGTGCGGCTCGAAGCCGCCGGTCCCTCTAAGAAGAATTTTAATACGTCGCCAGTGAGTTGCGTGACGTGAGCCACGCGCACCTAAATGGCGACGCCTATTTAGCAGGCTAGAGTCTCGTTCGTTACCGGAATTAACCAGACAAATCGCTCCACCAACTAAGAACGGCCATGCACCACCACCCACCGAATCAAGAAAGAGCTGTTAATCTGTCAATCCTTCCGGTGTCCGGGCCTGGTGAGATTTCCCGTGTTGAGTCAAATTAAGCCGCAGGCTCCACTCCTGGTGGTGCCCTTCCGTCAATTCCTTTAAGTTTCAGCTTTGCAACCATACTCCCCCCGGAGTCCAAAATCTTTGGTTTCCCGGAAGCTGCCCGCCGAGCCATTGTAGTAACGTCGGCGGATCGCTAGATGACATATTTACGGTTAGAA
>CASGFM010000063.1:17500-23139 GCA_949316135.1 Choreutis nemorana
TATGTATCGCCTTCGGCTGAGACGTCTCTTTGTGTTTTGTTTGGTTGATGAAAAACATTCGTGTCCTTCGTTAGGTTTCTTACACCTTACGAGAACGCAAAACGTTAATGATCCTTCCGCAGGTTCCCCTACGGAAACCTTGTTACGACTTTTACTTCCTCTAAATGATCAAGTTTGGTCAACTTCCCAGCAACGCCGACGGCCGTGAAGCCACCGCGTGTCGGTCCGAAGACCTCACTAAATCATTCAATCGGTAGTAGCGACGGGCGGTGTGTACAAAGGGCAGGGACGTAATCAACGCGAGCTTATGACTCGCGCTTACTAGGAATTCCTCGTTTATGGGGGATAATTGCAAACCCCAATCCCCAGCACGAAGGAGTTTCAACGGGTTGCCCGGGCCTCTAGGCCAGGGAGAACATGCTGATTCCTTCAGTGTAGCGCGCGTGCGGCCCAGGACATCTAAGGGCATCACAGACCTGTTATTGCTCAATCTCGTGCGGCTCGAAGCCGCCGGTCCCTCTAAGAAGAATTTTAATACGTCGCCAGTGAGTTGCGTGACGTGAGCCACGCGCACCTAAATGGCGACGCCTATTTAGCAGGCTAGAGTCTCGTTCGTTACCGGAATTAACCAGACAAATCGCTCCACCAACTAAGAACGGCCATGCACCACCACCCACCGAATCAAGAAAGAGCTGTTAATCTGTCAATCCTTCCGGTGTCCGGGCCTGGTGAGATTTCCCGTGTTGAGTCAAATTAAGCCGCAGGCTCCACTCCTGGTGGTGCCCTTCCGTCAATTCCTTTAAGTTTCAGCTTTGCAACCATACTCCCCCCGGAGTCCAAAATCTTTGGTTTCCCGGAAGCTGCCCGCCGAGCCATTGTAGTAACGTCGGCGGATCGCTAGATGACATATTTACGGTTAGAACTAGGGCGGTATCTAATCGCCTTCGAACCTCTAACTTTCGTTCTTGATTGATGAAAACACCTTTGGCAAATGCTTTCGCTGATGTTCGTCTTGCGACGATCCAAGAATTTCACCTCTAACGTCGCAATACGAATGCCCCCAGTTATCCCTATTAATCATTACCTCGGAGTTCTGAAAACCAACAAAATAGAACCGAGATCATATTCTATTATTCCATGCACGAAATATTCAAGCAGCATTTTGAGCCCGCTTTGAGCACTCTAATTTGTTCAAAGTAAAATTGTCGGCCCACCTCGACACTCACCGAAGAGCACCGCGATAGGATTTTGATATTGAACCGGCGTTTTACCGCCGGCTCACCGACGATATGCTCCGCAGACGTGTCAGTATCACCGCGGGTGCGGTGCACCGACAGCGCGGCGCACAAATGCAACTACGAGCTTTTTAACCGCAACAATTTTAGTATACGCTATTGGAGCTGGAATTACCGCGGCTGCTGGCACCAGACTTGCCCTCCAATTGTTCCTCGTTAAAATATTTAAAGTGTACTCATTCCGATTACGAGGCCTCGTAAGAGTCCCGTATCGTTATTTTTCGTCACTACCTCCCCGTGCCGGGAGTGGGTAATTTGCGCGCCTGCTGCCTTCCTTGGATGTGGTAGCCGTTTCTCAGGCTCCCTCTCCGGAATCGAACCCTGATTCCCCGTTACCCGTGACAACCATGGTAGTCGCAGAAACTACCATCGAAAGTTGATAAGGCAGACATTTGAAAGATGCGTCGCCGGTACTGGACCATGCGATCGGCAAAAGTTATCCAGATTCATCAAAATTAACGACATCGGACGCAAGGCCCTCCGTCGATTGGTTTTGATCTAATAAAAGCACTCATCCCATCACTGGTCAGAGTTCTGATTGCATGTATTAGCTCTAGAATTACCACAGTTATCCAAGTAACCGAGTAAGATCTAAGGAACCAAAACTGATATATTGAGCCATTCGCGGTATCGCCTTAATACGGCTTGCACTGAGACATGCATGGCTTAATCTTTGAGACAAGCATATAACTACTGGCAGGATCAACCAGGGAGCTGTCGCGTGTTAAATGTCGTTGTCTATATTTTAGATTTAAAATAAAGACACGGACGACGGTGAGGCGTTCACCTCTCCGACGCCGTTCCTTAGTTAAATTCAAATAATAGAGAAACGAACACTCACATCACGAACAACATTTAAAATATTGTATTTTGTGATATAATATTCATTTCATCACATCATTCTTTACTGTCCAGTATTAACGCAAGCGACGATCACTACAATCGAACGCGAGGACATACTGGCGAGATTCAAGCGAACATAACCTATCAAGACCGCCTACCCGTTTGAGGGTTGGCCGTCGAAGACGGTCATTGTCACCATTCGTTAACGTTCAACACACCGAGATCGTGTTCACTTTTTTAAATATAATTTAACATTATATTCGTTAAATATAGTCTAAAAGACAGCACGGTGTCGGAGAGACCATACGGAAACAGAGACCAAGCCCCGAACCTACCTCTAGTCGGCGGGTTGAGCCAAAGGTCTATTATAGATTTTTCATTCAATTTCTGCGAGACCGTCCTCGTGCGGTATAATAACCCATAACGATTCCAGAGTCGCAATGTAAACACCGTTTTAACGGATTGGGAGAGAATATGCGTGATCAGATCACGATACCTAGCCCGACACCGTCGGCGTACGTCGTTATAAAAATTTTGAAAAATTTTTAAAGTCTCAAAAACCTCAACGGTCAAAAAAACATTATTTTCAGAATTGATGAAACGATGAGAGAAGAGAGACTTTACAAAATTTAACATCATACAAAACACGACGGAACGACCAATTGTCAAAAGTGACTTTAGTAAAAGCGTTAACTTTAATAAAACTCATATCCGACAACAGCCGATCGTCTTTCGTCTTTCGCTCTTCGAGTCTGTCAGACTCCATATATAAGATTTTACGCGCTGACGTAAGCTGTCAAATGTGAAAAATTTTCGAAAAAAAAAAAAAATGTATATAAATTTGGGTGATGACACCGGGAGGCTTTCGTCATCATAGTCTTCATCATCATCACAGTTTTTTTTTTTTTTTTTTTTTCATCACATTTTCGAATATTTTTACTAAGTACCAAATAGGAGTTCGCGTATTGAACGGAGCATATATGGTAGTTCGTGTATTGAACTTTAACTTTTATCTGTTTTGATTTATTCATTCGTTGTATGAGTATAAAACACGACCTACTTCATCTTGATCATCATGGTCATCATCATCATCATCATCATCGTCATCATCGTATTTTATCCTTTCTCGGGTTCTAGTACTGAACCATTACGACTATTATTTTATTGTATTATTGTTGTTGTTGTTGTTGTTCGTGTATTGATTTTAAACTCTCTCTATGAATTTTTCGTCGTCCTCCAAATTTTTTTTAACGAATTTTTTGTTTTTTTTCCTTTCTATCGAGATTATATATATATATATATATATATATATATATATCTCTATAAATATAACACTAGGTTTTTTTTTTTATTTATTTTATAAAACAATACACTTATTATATTTGCTTTTCATTTGACTTAATATATCTTGAATTATATTCACGAAGGAGGATACCGTATGGAGTTCGCGTATTGAACCGAGCATATCTTGTGTTAGTAAGTTTATATGATATATTTTCGTAAAATTTCGATGAAAATTGATAATTTTAAAATTTTCCTACTTACTTACTTTACGTTAGATTGATAGATGGTTAGGTAGGTAGGTAGGTAGGTAGGTAGGTAGGTAGGTTGTTTAAAATCGTTAATTACGGGTTTTGATAGTGATTCGTAGTGTGATAGATATAAACGTATAGTACGTTAAAGTATTATTAATCTTTTTATTATATATATAAAATTTTCCATGATGATGATGATGATGATGATGATAATGAAAAAAAATGTTGTCTTCTTTTAGATGGTTTGATGAATGAATGGGATCTGACGTTTCATGAAACCATCTGGAATGGGTGAAATTTGCAAAATAATAAATTTAGATATGATAGAGGTGAAAGATGGTGAAACATGTAACGTGTGAATAAATGTTTTTAACGTGAGAAGAAAGAAAATAAGTGTATAAATGTAAAATATTATAATGTACGTGTATCGTTTGGTATAGCGGTAGAGTCGTTTAGGAGTTCGTGTATTGAAGTGTTGGATATGGTCGAGCGAACGTTTCGGAGTTCGTGTATTGAACCGAGCATATCTTGTGTTGGTAAGTTTATATGATATATTTTCGTAAAATTTCGATGAAAAGTGTTAATTTAAAAAATTTCCTACTTACTTACTTACTTTACGTTAGATAGATAGATGGTTAGGTAGGTGGGTAGGTAGATAGGTAGGTAGGTAGGTAGGTAGGTAGGTATGTAGGTAGGTTGTTTAAAATCGTTAATTACGGGTTTTGATAGTGATTCGTAGTGTGATAGATATAAACGTATAGTACGTTAAAGTATTATTAATCTTTTTATTATATATATAAAATTTTCCATGATGATGATGATGATGATGATGATGATGATAATGAAAAAAAATGTTGTCTTCTTTTAGATGGTTTGATGAATGAATGAAACCATCTGGAATGGGTGAAATTTGCAAAATAATAAATTTAGATATGATAGAGGTGAAAGATGGTGAAACATGTAACGTGTGAATAAATGTTTTTAACGTTTTAAATGTAAAATATTATAACGTACGTGTATCGTTTGGTATAGCGGTGGAGTCGTTTTGGAGTTCGTGTATTGGAGTGTTGGAAATGGTCGAGCGGACGTTTCGGAGTTCGTGTATTGAACCGAGCATATCTTGTGTTGGTAAGTTTATATGATGATGATGATGATGATGATAATAATGAAAAAAAATGTTGTCTTCTTTTAGATGGTTTGATGAATGAATGGGATCTGACGTTTCATGTTACCATCTGAAATTTGCAAAATAATAAATTTAGATATTATAGAGTTTTTAACGTGAGAAGAAAGAAAATAAATGTAGAATATTATAACGTACGTGTATCGTTTGGTATAGCGGTGGAGTCGTTTTGGAGTTCGTGTATTGGAGTGTTGGAAATGGTCGAGCGGACGTTTCGGAGTTCGTGTATTGAATTTGTAGTTTCGGAGTTCGTGTATTGAATTTTTAATTCTGGAGTTCGTGTATTGAATTCTTGAGGCGAAGCCGCCGAAGGCGCGGAGCCGCCGAAGGCGCCGAGCGGCCGTCGGCGTTCAAAAAATAATGAGATAATGAAATAAGTTGTGAGATGATAAATTAAAAATTTAAATACGGCGGAAAAGATGAATTTCAGTAGTTCGTGTATTGAACGAGATTTGCGGAATCCCGTGATGATGATACATGTATATATATATATATATATATATCGTAACATTCTCGTATCCTCTATTAGTCGCAGATACACGACGGACCATCAAGACAACACCAAACACGAACACGACGACGATGAAGTCGAAAACAACTAAGAAGATATATGTGTATATATATATATACGACATATAACATGTATTTCAAAGTCTACGACAATATATATCATCAACGTCTTTGTTGTGTGTCTTCGTTGTCGGTCTTTTATTATTATATTAGGATGAAACGTCCTCGGACGAATCACCTGGCGTAGGGATGAGTCTCAACAGATCGCAACAC
>CASGFM010000064.1:0-5000 GCA_949316135.1 Choreutis nemorana
AACGATTTTAAACAACCTACCTACCTACCTACCTACCTACCTACCTACCTAACCATCTATCAATCTAACGTAAAGTAAGTAAGTAGGAAAATTTTAAAATTATCAATTTTCATCGAAATTTTACGAAAATATATCATATAAACTTACTAACACAAGATATGCTCGGTTCAATACGCGAACTCCATACGGTATCCTCCTTCGTGAATATAATTCAAGATATATTAAGTCAAATGAAAAGCAAATATAATAAGTGTATTGTTTTATAAAATAAATAAAAAAAAAAACCTAGTGTTATATTTATAGAGATATATATATATATATATATATATATATATAATCTCGATAGAAAGGAAAAAAAACAAAAAATTCGTTAAAAAAAATTTGGAGGACGACGAAAAATTCATAGAGAGAGTTTAAAATCAATACACGAACAACAACAACAACAACAATAATACAATAAAATAATAGTCGTAATGGTTCAGTACTAGAACCCGAGAAAGGATAAAATACGATGATGACGATGATGATGATGATGATGATGACCATGATGATCAAGATGAAGTAGGTCGTGTTTTATACTCATACAACGAATGAATAAATCAAAACAGATAAAAGTTAAAGTTCAATACACGAACTACCATATATGCTCCGTTCAATACGCGAACTCCTATTTGGTACTTAGTAAAAATATTCGAAAATGTGATGAAAAAAAAAAAAAAAAAAAAACTGTGATGATGATGAAGACTATGATGACGAAAGCCTCCCGGTGTCATCACCCAAATTTATATACATTTTTTTTTTTTTTCGAAAATTTTTCACATTTGACAGCTTACGTCAGCGCGTAAAATCTTATATATGGAGTCTGACAGACTCGAAGAGCGAAAGACGAAAGACGATCGGCTGTTGTCGGATATGAGTTTTATTAAAGTTAACGCTTTTACTAAAGTCACTTTTGACAATTGGTCGTTCCGTCGTGTTTTGTATGATGTTAAATTTTGTAAAGTCTCTCTTCTCTCATCGTTTCATCAATTCTGAAAATAATGTTTTTTTGACCGTTGAGGTTTTTGAGACTTTAAAAATTTTTCAAAATTTTTATAACGACGTACGCCGACGGTGTCGGGCTAGGTATCGTGATCTGATCACGCATATTCTCTCCCAATCCGTTAAAACGGTGTTTACATTGCGACTCTGGAATCGTTATGGGTTATTATACCGCACGAGGACGGTCTCGCAGAAATTGAATGAAAAATCTATAATAGACCTTTGGCTCAACCCGCCGACTAGAGGTAGGTTCGGGGCTTGGTCTCTGTTTCCGTATGGTCTCTCCGACACCGTGCTGTCTTTTAGACTATATTTAACGAATATAATGTTAAATTATATTTAAAAAAGTGAACACGATCTCGGTGTGTTGAACGTTAACGAATGGTGACAATGACCGTCTTCGACGGCCAACCCTCAAACGGGTAGGCGGTCTTGATAGGTTATGTTCGCTTGAATCTCGCCAGTATGTCCTCGCGTTCGATTGTAGTGATCGTCGCTTGCGTTAATACTGGACAGTAAAGAATGATGTGATGAAATGAATATTATATCACAAAATACAATATTTTAAATGTTGTTCGTGATGTGAGTGTTCGTTTCTCTATTATTTGAATTTAACTAAGGAACGGCGTCGGAGAGGTGAACGCCTCACCGTCGTCCGTGTCTTTATTTTAAATCTAAAATATAGACAACGACATTTAACACGCGACAGCTCCCTGGTTGATCCTGCCAGTAGTTATATGCTTGTCTCAAAGATTAAGCCATGCATGTCTCAGTGCAAGCCGTATTAAGGCGATACCGCGAATGGCTCAATATATCAGTTTTGGTTCCTTAGATCTTACTCGGTTACTTGGATAACTGTGGTAATTCTAGAGCTAATACATGCAATCAGAACTCTGACCAGTGATGGGATGAGTGCTTTTATTAGATCAAAACCAATCGACGGAGGGCCTTGCGTCCGATGTCGTTAATTTTGATGAATCTGGATAACTTTTGCCGATCGCATGGTCCAGTACCGGCGACGCATCTTTCAAATGTCTGCCTTATCAACTTTCGATGGTAGTTTCTGCGACTACCATGGTTGTCACGGGTAACGGGGAATCAGGGTTCGATTCCGGAGAGGGAGCCTGAGAAACGGCTACCACATCCAAGGAAGGCAGCAGGCGCGCAAATTACCCACTCCCGGCACGGGGAGGTAGTGACGAAAAATAACGATACGGGACTCTTACGAGGCCTCGTAATCGGAATGAGTACACTTTAAATATTTTAACGAGGAACAATTGGAGGGCAAGTCTGGTGCCAGCAGCCGCGGTAATTCCAGCTCCAATAGCGTATACTAAAATTGTTGCGGTTAAAAAGCTCGTAGTTGCATTTGTGCGCCGCGCTGTCGGTGCACCGCACCCGCGGTGATACTGACACGTCTGCGGAGCATATCGTCGGTGAGCCGGCGGTAAAACGCCGGTTCAATATCAAAATCCTATCGCGGTGCTCTTCGGTGAGTGTCGAGGTGGGCCGACAATTTTACTTTGAACAAATTAGAGTGCTCAAAGCGGGCTCAAAATGCTGCTTGAATATTTCGTGCATGGAATAATAGAATATGATCTCGGTTCTATTTTGTTGGTTTTCAGAACTCCGAGGTAATGATTAATAGGGATAACTGGGGGCATTCGTATTGCGACGTTAGAGGTGAAATTCTTGGATCGTCGCAAGACGAACATCAGCGAAAGCATTTGCCAAAGGTGTTTTCATCAATCAAGAACGAAAGTTAGAGGTTCGAAGGCGATTAGATACCGCCCTAGTTCTAACCGTAAATATGTCATCTAGCGATCCGCCGACGTTACTACAATGGCTCGGCGGGCAGCTTCCGGGAAACCAAAGATTTTGGACTCCGGGGGGAGTATGGTTGCAAAGCTGAAACTTAAAGGAATTGACGGAAGGGCACCACCAGGAGTGGAGCCTGCGGCTTAATTTGACTCAACACGGGAAATCTCACCAGGCCCGGACACCGGAAGGATTGACAGATTAACAGCTCTTTCTTGATTCGGTGGGTGGTGGTGCATGGCCGTTCTTAGTTGGTGGAGCGATTTGTCTGGTTAATTCCGGTAACGAACGAGACTCTAGCCTGCTAAATAGGCGTCGCCATTTAGGTGCGCGTGGCTCACGTCACGCAACTCACTGGCGACGTATTAAAATTCTTCTTAGAGGGACCGGCGGCTTCGAGCCGCACGAGATTGAGCAATAACAGGTCTGTGATGCCCTTAGATGTCCTGGGCCGCACGCGCGCTACACTGAAGGAATCAGCATGTTCTCCCTGGCCTAGAGGCCCGGGCAACCCGTTGAAACTCCTTCGTGCTGGGGATTGGGGTTTGCAATTATCCCCCATAAACGAGGAATTCCTAGTAAGCGCGAGTCATAAGCTCGCGTTGATTACGTCCCTGCCCTTTGTACACACCGCCCGTCGCTACTACCGATTGAATGATTTAGTGAGGTCTTCGGACCGACACGCGGTGGCTTCACGGCCGTCGGCGTTGCTGGGAAGTTGACCAAACTTGATCATTTAGAGGAAGTAAAAGTCGTAACAAGGTTTCCGTAGGGGAACCTGCGGAAGGATCATTAACGTTTTGCGTTCTCGTAAGGTGTAAGAAACCTAACGAAGGACACGAATGTTTTTCATCAACCAAACAAAACACAAAGAGACGTCTCAGCCGAAGGCGATACATAAAACCGCATCGCCGTCTCGACTCAGGTTTCGTCTCTTTTAAAAAAATAAATAAAAACCTAAAATAATTAAGCGGTAACAATTTTTTTTCCTTTAATATTTATTTCTCCATTGAAATAATGATCATATCGGAGAGAGAAACAATTTATTTATTAAAAATTTTTATTATAACCAAACTGTTGGGCGGAAGCGGTGCGCGGTCGGTCGATCTTATCGGCGGGCGCACGGTGTTTCGTCCCAAGAGTGCAGAGTGGCGACGTGGCGGCAACGCTCGTCGCCGTACAACTCCCGCGTGATCCCGGTTTCGAGGACACTGCCAGGCGGGGAGTTTGACTGGGGCGATACATCTGTAAAAGAATAACGCATGTGTGTGTTAAGGCCAGCTCAGCGAGGACAGAAACCTCGCGTAGAGCAAAAGGGCAAAAGCTGGCTTGATCCAGATTTTCAGTACGCATAGGGACTGCGAAAGCGCGGCCTATAAGAGGTGCCAGAAAAGTTACCACAGGGATAACTAACAAAACACAAAGAGACGTATCAGCCGAAGGCGATACATAAAACCGCATCGCCGTCTCGACTCAGGTTTCGTCTCTTTTAAAAAAATAAATAAAAACCTAAAATAATTAAGCGGTAACTATTTTTTTTCCTTTAATATTTATTTCTCCATTGAAATAATGATCATATCGGAGAGAGAAACAATTTATTTATTTAAAATTTTTATTATAACCAAACGATTACCCTGAACGGTGGATCACTTGGCTCGCGGGTCGATGAAGAACGCAGTTAACTGCGCGTCATAGTGTGAACTGCAGGACACATTTGAACATCGACATTTCGAACGCACATTGCGGTCCGTGGAGACACATCCAGGACCACTCCTGTCTGAGGGCCGGCTGCATAAAAACATATGCCACACTGCGCGACAACACTCCGTGATCGTCGACCACCGTTCATTCGGCGGTTCGATCGCGGGGCGAGATGCTGCGCATATGACGGTTCCGCGGCGCGTATGATCTTTTTCTCGCGTCGTCGGTCCGTTTAAAAATATAATATAATTTCAATTTTTTTATATAACTATAAAGAATTGTTTATCCGACGGAGCGCACCTAATCTTTAAGAATTAAGTGTGGCGTGTTCTCGTTTTGCGATTGCCAATTTCGGCGACTCGATTAAAAAAAGCGTTAACGGATTCGGCGATCGCATATGACGACGGGCACGTTTCTCGTGTCGGTGTTTTGTACGATTT
>CASGFM010000064.1:12500-15000 GCA_949316135.1 Choreutis nemorana
ATATTATATCACAAAATACAATATTTTAAATGTTGTTCGTGATGTGAGTGTTCGTTTCTCTATTATTTGAATTTAACTAAGGAACGGCGTCGGAGAGGTGAACGCCTCACCGTCGTCCGTGTCTTTATTTTAAATCTAAAATATAGACAACGACATTTAACACGCGACAGCTCCCTGGTTGATCCTGCCAGTAGTTATATGCTTGTCTCAAAGATTAAGCCATGCATGTCTCAGTGCAAGCCGTATTAAGGCGATACCGCGAATGGCTCAATATATCAGTTTTGGTTCCTTAGATCTTACTCGGTTACTTGGATAACTGTGGTAATTCTAGAGCTAATACATGCAATCAGAACTCTGACCAGTGATGGGATGAGTGCTTTTATTAGATCAAAACCAATCGACGGAGGGCCTTGCGTCCGATGTCGTTAATTTTGATGAATCTGGATAACTTTTGCCGATCGCATGGTCCAGTACCGGCGACGCATCTTTCAAATGTCTGCCTTATCAACTTTCGATGGTAGTTTCTGCGACTACCATGGTTGTCACGGGTAACGGGGAATCAGGGTTCGATTCCGGAGAGGGAGCCTGAGAAACGGCTACCACATCCAAGGAAGGCAGCAGGCGCGCAAATTACCCACTCCCGGCACGGGGAGGTAGTGACGAAAAATAACGATACGGGACTCTTACGAGGCCTCGTAATCGGAATGAGTACACTTTAAATATTTTAACGAGGAACAATTGGAGGGCAAGTCTGGTGCCAGCAGCCGCGGTAATTCCAGCTCCAATAGCGTATACTAAAATTGTTGCGGTTAAAAAGCTCGTAGTTGCATTTGTGCGCCGCGCTGTCGGTGCACCGCACCCGCGGTGATACTGACACGTCTGCGGAGCATATCGTCGGTGAGCCGGCGGTAAAACGCCGGTTCAATATCAAAATCCTATCGCGGTGCTCTTCGGTGAGTGTCGAGGTGGGCCGACAATTTTACTTTGAACAAATTAGAGTGCTCAAAGCGGGCTCAAAATGCTGCTTGAATATTTCGTGCATGGAATAATAGAATATGATCTCGGTTCTATTTTGTTGGTTTTCAGAACTCCGAGGTAATGATTAATAGGGATAACTGGGGGCATTCGTATTGCGACGTTAGAGGTGAAATTCTTGGATCGTCGCAAGACGAACATCAGCGAAAGCATTTGCCAAAGGTGTTTTCATCAATCAAGAACGAAAGTTAGAGGTTCGAAGGCGATTAGATACCGCCCTAGTTCTAACCGTAAATATGTCATCTAGCGATCCGCCGACGTTACTACAATGGCTCGGCGGGCAGCTTCCGGGAAACCAAAGATTTTGGACTCCGGGGGGAGTATGGTTGCAAAGCTGAAACTTAAAGGAATTGACGGAAGGGCACCACCAGGAGTGGAGCCTGCGGCTTAATTTGACTCAACACGGGAAATCTCACCAGGCCCGGACACCGGAAGGATTGACAGATTAACAGCTCTTTCTTGATTCGGTGGGTGGTGGTGCATGGCCGTTCTTAGTTGGTGGAGCGATTTGTCTGGTTAATTCCGGTAACGAACGAGACTCTAGCCTGCTAAATAGGCGTCGCCATTTAGGTGCGCGTGGCTCACGTCACGCAACTCACTGGCGACGTATTAAAATTCTTCTTAGAGGGACCGGCGGCTTCGAGCCGCACGAGATTGAGCAATAACAGGTCTGTGATGCCCTTAGATGTCCTGGGCCGCACGCGCGCTACACTGAAGGAATCAGCATGTTCTCCCTGGCCTAGAGGCCCGGGCAACCCGTTGAAACTCCTTCGTGCTGGGGATTGGGGTTTGCAATTATCCCCCATAAACGAGGAATTCCTAGTAAGCGCGAGTCATAAGCTCGCGTTGATTACGTCCCTGCCCTTTGTACACACCGCCCGTCGCTACTACCGATTGAATGATTTAGTGAGGTCTTCGGACCGACACGCGGTGGCTTCACGGCCGTCGGCGTTGCTGGGAAGTTGACCAAACTTGATCATTTAGAGGAAGTAAAAGTCGTAACAAGGTTTCCGTAGGGGAACCTGCGGAAGGATCATTAACGTTTTGCGTTCTCGTAAGGTGTAAGAAACCTAACGAAGGACACGAATGTTTTTCATCAACCAAACAAAACACAAAGAGACGTCTCAGCCGAAGGCGATACATAAAACCGCATCGCCGTCTCGACTCAGGTTTCGTCTCTTTTAAAAAAATAAATAAAAACCTAAAATAATTAAGCGGTAACAATTTTTTTTCCTTTAATATTTATTTCTCCATTGAAATAATGATCATATCGGAGAGAGAAACAATTTATTTATTAAAAATTTTTATTATAACCAAACTGTTGGGCGGAAGCGGTGCGCGGTCGGTCGATCTTATCGGCGGGCGCACGGTGTTTCGTCCCAAGAGTGCAGAGTGGCGACGTGGCGGCAACGCTCGTCGCCGTACAACTCCCGCGTGATCCCGGTTTCGAGGACACTGCCAGGCG
>CASGFM010000064.1:22500-27930 GCA_949316135.1 Choreutis nemorana
GAACTCCTATTTGGTACTTAGTAAAAATATTCGAAAATGTGATGAAAAAAAAAAAAAAAAAAAAACTGTGATGATGATGAAGACTATGATGACGAAAGCCTCCCGGTGTCATCACCCAAATTTATATACATTTTTTTTTTTTTTCGAAAATTTTTCACATTTGACAGCTTACGTCAGCGCGTAAAATCTTATATATGGAGTCTGACAGACTCGAAGAGCGAAAGACGAAAGACGATCGGCTGTTGTCGGATATGAGTTTTATTAAAGTTAACGCTTTTACTAAAGTCACTTTTGACAATTGGTCGTTCCGTCGTGTTTTGTATGATGTTAAATTTTGTAAAGTCTCTCTTCTCTCATCGTTTCATCAATTCTGAAAATAATGTTTTTTTGACCGTTGAGGTTTTTGAGACTTTAAAAATTTTTCAAAATTTTTATAACGACGTACGCCGACGGTGTCGGGCTAGGTATCGTGATCTGATCACGCATATTCTCTCCCAATCCGTTAAAACGGTGTTTACATTGCGACTCTGGAATCGTTATGGGTTATTATACCGCACGAGGACGGTCTCGCAGAAATTGAATGAAAAATCTATAATAGACCTTTGGCTCAACCCGCCGACTAGAGGTAGGTTCGGGGCTTGGTCTCTGTTTCCGTATGGTCTCTCCGACACCGTGCTGTCTTTTAGACTATATTTAACGAATATAATGTTAAATTATATTTAAAAAAGTGAACACGATCTCGGTGTGTTGAACGTTAACGAATGGTGACAATGACCGTCTTCGACGGCCAACCCTCAAACGGGTAGGCGGTCTTGATAGGTTATGTTCGCTTGAATCTCGCCAGTATGTCCTCGCGTTCGATTGTAGTGATCGTCGCTTGCGTTAATACTGGACAGTAAAGAATGATGTGATGAAATGAATATTATATCACAAAATACAATATTTTAAATGTTGTTCGTGATGTGAGTGTTCGTTTCTCTATTATTTGAATTTAACTAAGGAACGGCGTCGGAGAGGTGAACGCCTCACCGTCGTCCGTGTCTTTATTTTAAATCTAAAATATAGACAACGACATTTAACACGCGACAGCTCCCTGGTTGATCCTGCCAGTAGTTATATGCTTGTCTCAAAGATTAAGCCATGCATGTCTCAGTGCAAGCCGTATTAAGGCGATACCGCGAATGGCTCAATATATCAGTTTTGGTTCCTTAGATCTTACTCGGTTACTTGGATAACTGTGGTAATTCTAGAGCTAATACATGCAATCAGAACTCTGACCAGTGATGGGATGAGTGCTTTTATTAGATCAAAACCAATCGACGGAGGGCCTTGCGTCCGATGTCGTTAATTTTGATGAATCTGGATAACTTTTGCCGATCGCATGGTCCAGTACCGGCGACGCATCTTTCAAATGTCTGCCTTATCAACTTTCGATGGTAGTTTCTGCGACTACCATGGTTGTCACGGGTAACGGGGAATCAGGGTTCGATTCCGGAGAGGGAGCCTGAGAAACGGCTACCACATCCAAGGAAGGCAGCAGGCGCGCAAATTACCCACTCCCGGCACGGGGAGGTAGTGACGAAAAATAACGATACGGGACTCTTACGAGGCCTCGTAATCGGAATGAGTACACTTTAAATATTTTAACGAGGAACAATTGGAGGGCAAGTCTGGTGCCAGCAGCCGCGGTAATTCCAGCTCCAATAGCGTATACTAAAATTGTTGCGGTTAAAAAGCTCGTAGTTGCATTTGTGCGCCGCGCTGTCGGTGCACCGCACCCGCGGTGATACTGACACGTCTGCGGAGCATATCGTCGGTGAGCCGGCGGTAAAACGCCGGTTCAATATCAAAATCCTATCGCGGTGCTCTTCGGTGAGTGTCGAGGTGGGCCGACAATTTTACTTTGAACAAATTAGAGTGCTCAAAGCGGGCTCAAAATGCTGCTTGAATATTTCGTGCATGGAATAATAGAATATGATCTCGGTTCTATTTTGTTGGTTTTCAGAACTCCGAGGTAATGATTAATAGGGATAACTGGGGGCATTCGTATTGCGACGTTAGAGGTGAAATTCTTGGATCGTCGCAAGACGAACATCAGCGAAAGCATTTGCCAAAGGTGTTTTCATCAATCAAGAACGAAAGTTAGAGGTTCGAAGGCGATTAGATACCGCCCTAGTTCTAACCGTAAATATGTCATCTAGCGATCCGCCGACGTTACTACAATGGCTCGGCGGGCAGCTTCCGGGAAACCAAAGATTTTGGACTCCGGGGGGAGTATGGTTGCAAAGCTGAAACTTAAAGGAATTGACGGAAGGGCACCACCAGGAGTGGAGCCTGCGGCTTAATTTGACTCAACACGGGAAATCTCACCAGGCCCGGACACCGGAAGGATTGACAGATTAACAGCTCTTTCTTGATTCGGTGGGTGGTGGTGCATGGCCGTTCTTAGTTGGTGGAGCGATTTGTCTGGTTAATTCCGGTAACGAACGAGACTCTAGCCTGCTAAATAGGCGTCGCCATTTAGGTGCGCGTGGCTCACGTCACGCAACTCACTGGCGACGTATTAAAATTCTTCTTAGAGGGACCGGCGGCTTCGAGCCGCACGAGATTGAGCAATAACAGGTCTGTGATGCCCTTAGATGTCCTGGGCCGCACGCGCGCTACACTGAAGGAATCAGCATGTTCTCCCTGGCCTAGAGGCCCGGGCAACCCGTTGAAACTCCTTCGTGCTGGGGATTGGGGTTTGCAATTATCCCCCATAAACGAGGAATTCCTAGTAAGCGCGAGTCATAAGCTCGCGTTGATTACGTCCCTGCCCTTTGTACACACCGCCCGTCGCTACTACCGATTGAATGATTTAGTGAGGTCTTCGGACCGACACGCGGTGGCTTCACGGCCGTCGGCGTTGCTGGGAAGTTGACCAAACTTGATCATTTAGAGGAAGTAAAAGTCGTAACAAGGTTTCCGTAGGGGAACCTGCGGAAGGATCATTAACGTTTTGCGTTCTCGTAAGGTGTAAGAAACCTAACGAAGGACACGAATGTTTTTCATCAACCAAACAAAACACAAAGAGACGTCTCAGCCGAAGGCGATACATAAAACCGCATCGCCGTCTCGACTCAGGTTTCGTCTCTTTTAAAAAAATAAATAAAAACCTAAAATAATTAAGCGGTAACAATTTTTTTTTCCTTTAATATTTATTTCTCCATTGAAATAATGATCATATCGGAGAGAGAAACAATTTATTTATTAAAAATTTTTATTATAACCAAACTGTTGGGCGGAAGCGGTGCGCGGTCGGTCGATCTTATCGGCGGGCGCACGGTGTTTCGTCCCAAGAGTGCAGAGTGGCGACGTGGCGGCAACGCTCGTCGCCGTACAACTCCCGCGTGATCCCGGTTTCGAGGACACTGCCAGGCGGGGAGTTTGACTGGGGCGATACATCTGTAAAAGAATAACGCATGTGTGTGTTAAGGCCAGCTCAGCGAGGACAGAAACCTCGCGTAGAGCAAAAGGGCAAAAGCTGGCTTGATCCAGATTTTCAGTACGCATAGGGACTGCGAAAGCGCGGCCTATAAGAGGTGCCAGAAAAGTTACCACAGGGATAACTAACAAAACACAAAGAGACGTATCAGCCGAAGGCGATACATAAAACCGCATCGCCGTCTCGACTCAGGTTTCGTCTCTTTTAAAAAAATAAATAAAAACCTAAAATAATTAAGCGGTAACTATTTTTTTTCCTTTAATATTTATTTCTCCATTGAAATAATGATCATATCGGAGAGAGAAACAATTTATTTATTTAAAATTTTTATTATAACCAAACGATTACCCTGAACGGTGGATCACTTGGCTCGCGGGTCGATGAAGAACGCAGTTAACTGCGCGTCATAGTGTGAACTGCAGGACACATTTGAACATCGACATTTCGAACGCACATTGCGGTCCGTGGAGACACATCCAGGACCACTCCTGTCTGAGGGCCGGCTGCATAAAAACATATGCCACACTGCGCGACAACACTCCGTGATCGTCGACCACCGTTCATTCGGCGGTTCGATCGCGGGGCGAGATGCTGCGCATATGACGGTTCCGCGGCGCGTATGATCTTTTTCTCGCGTCGTCGGTCCGTTTAAAAATATAATATAATTTCAATTTTTTTATATAACTATAAAGAATTGTTTATCCGACGGAGCGCACCTAATCTTTAAGAATTAAGTGTGGCGTGTTCTCGTTTTGCGATTGCCAATTTCGGCGACTCGATTAAAAAAAGCGTTAACGGATTCGGCGATCGCATATGACGACGGGCACGTTTCTCGTGTCGGTGTTTTGTACGATTTTTGTATTATATGAAAAAATATGAAATATAATAATATAAAAGTAGGCGGACTCGACGTCCGAAGGGCGCGAACGACGTCGATGGAGGATGATATGATTAAATTCTTATCGTCAGTCTTCGTCGTCGTAGCGCTGACGGATATCGTGTCTGCCTCGTTTTTTTATCGTTGGCCTCAGATCAGGGAGGATCACCCGCCGAATTTAAGCATATTAGTAAGCGGAGGAAAAGAAACTAACCAGGATTTCCTTAGTAGCGGCGAGCGAACAGGAAATAGCCCAGCACTGAATCCCGCGGTTTTAACGATCGCGGGAGATGTGGTGTTCGGGAGGTTCCGTTTTCTCGTCGTCGCCGCTCCTGTCCAAGTTCGTCTTGAACGGGGCCGTTTTCCCGTAGAGGGTGCCAGGCCCGTAGCGACGGAGCGAGGCGGCGAGAGGGACTCTCCTCAGAGTCGGGTTGCTTGAGAGTGCAGCCCTAAGTGGGTGGTAAACTCCATCTAAGGCTAAATATTACCGCGAGACCGATAGCGAACAAGTACCGTGAGGGAAAGTTGAAAAGAACTTTGAAGAGAGAGTTCAAGAGTACGTGAAACCGTTCAGGGGTAAACCTGCGAAACTCGAATGAACGAACGGAGAGATTCATCGTCATTCCTCGGCGTACTGGCGCGTGGCTCGATGTCATCGATTTCGATCGTTAGGCACGGCTCGCGTCAGTCGACGTCCGAGGACGGCGTGCACTTCTCTCTTAGTAATACATCGCGACCCGTTCGATGTCGGCCTAAGCGCCGCCCGGGAGCCCAGGTGTCATTTATTTGGCGCCTGGACCGTGGCGGACGCCGGCCGGCCGTCGGACGGTATAACAATTGAAACGAGCACGCGTTAACGCGCGTCCGGCCCGACGCAAGGCTACGTCCGTATCCGGACTCCTGCCAAAGTGCGGAGTCTGGTGCGGCGCGCCTGTCGTCGCTGCCGTGCAGTCTCGGACTGTGCTCGTCTCAGTCTGCGATGATTCAGTTTCGGGCACTCGCAGGACCCGTCTTGAAACACGGACCAAGGAGTCTAGCATGTGTGCTAGTCATTGAGATTAATAAACTG
>OX438626.1:0-15515 GCA_949316135.1 Choreutis nemorana
ATTTAAATAGCTTATAATTAGAGCATAATATTGAAGATATTAAGGAGATTAATAAATCTTTAAATAATAAAATAATATATATATATATATATATATATATATATATTTATTTATAAAAAAATATTTTTTTATTTTTACAATGAAAATGTAATGTTTTAATAAACTATATAAATAGAAATATTAATGGAATTTAACCACTAAAAATTAAGTTAGCAGCTTAATTTTATTCTTTATATTTCTTTTAATTGGAATTTTTATTCAATAATATCATTAACAGTGATATACCTCTATTTTGGTTTCAATTAATAAATAAGGAGTTTTTTGACTCTATCTTTTAAGTCGAAATTAAATGCAATTATTGCTTCTTATTTAAGATAAATTGATATTCAATATTTTTTGAATGCAAATCAAATGTTTTTATAAACTATAATCCTAATTTGATCAATTTAGTATATTTTGGTTTCATTCATGGTAAATTCCTAATAGAAGAATTAATAAAAAAAAAATTCTAATTTTAGTTCAATTTATGAAATTTACTATTTTATAGGTAATGATTATAGGGAAAATAAGAGCAATTTCTACATCAAAAATTAAAAAAATTACTGTAATTAAGAAAAAATGTAATGAAAATGGGATTCGTCTAGATGATTTAGGGTCAAATCCACATTCAAATGGGGAGTTTTTTTCTCGGTCATAAAAAGATTTTTTTGATAAAATTATAGATAATATTATTATAATATTAGCTAATAATAATAATAATAATAAAATTTTTATAATTACTAAGATTATTTATATTAAACTGAAATTAAACTTTTTGATTGGAAATCAAATATACTAAATATATTATATAAATAATTAATTTCCTCATCAATAAATAGAAATATAAAGGAATAATCAAACTACATCTACAAAATGTCAGTATCAAGCTGCTGCTTCAAATCCAAAATGATGATTAGATGAAAAATGGTTATTTAAATGTCGAATTAAACAAATTAATAGAAAAATAGTTCCAATTATAACATGAAGTCCATGAAATCCAGTTGCTATAAAAAAAGTTGATCCATAAATTCTGTCAGCAATAGTAAAAGGTGCTTCTAAATATTCATAAGCTTGCAGAATTGTGAAGTAAATTCCTAAAATAACTGTAATGAATAATCTTTGAGAAGTTTGAGAAAAGTTATTTTCTAATAATGAATGGTGAGCTCATGTTACTGTAATACCTGAAGTAATTAAAATAATTGTATTTAATAAAGGAATTTGGAATGGGTTAAAAGTTAAAATTCCTATAGGAGGTCATATAGTCCCAATTTCAATTCTAGGGGATAAGCTTCTATGGAAAAATGCTCAAAAAAATGAAATAAAAAAAAAAATTTCTGAAATAATAAATAAAATTATTCCTCAGCGTAATCCTTTAGAAACTAAAATTGTGTGTTTACCTTGAAATGTCCCCTCTCGACAAATATCTCGTCATCATTGATATATGGTTAATAAGGTAATAATATATCCTAGTAATAATAAATTTATGTTAAAATTGTGGAATCATTTAATTATACCAGTGACTAAAGTTAAAGTTCCAATAGCCCCAGTTAACGGTCATGGACTATAATCTACTAAGTGAAATGGGTGGTTATTATTTGTCATTAGTTTACTTCTCTAGAATAAAGGGTTCTAAGAATAGTAATAACATACGATTGAATTACTGCTACTGCCGATTCTAAAATTAATAATAGAATTTGGATAAAAATTAATAAAAATACTAAATATGAAGGTATATTAATTCCTGTTCTTCTTAATAATGTTAATAATAAATGTCCTGCGATTATATTAGCAGTTAATCGAACTGCTAAAGTTCCTGGTCGGATAATATTTCTAATTGTTTCAATTAGAACTATAAAAGGTATTAAAATTCTTGGAGTTCCTTGAGGGATTATATGAGAAAATATATGTTGAGTATTATTAATTCATCCATAAAATATAAATCTTAATCACAAAGATAATGAGATAGATAAGGATAAAGTTAAATGACTAGTTCTAGTAAAGATATAAGGGAATAAACCTAAAAAATTATTAAATAAAATTATTGAAAATAATGAAATAAAAATAAAAGTTGAACCTAAAGATTTATTATTAAGTAAAGTTTTAAATTCAATGTGTAATTTATAGATAATATTATTTCATAAAATAAAATGCCGATTAGGAATTAATCAAAATGAGTAAGGTAAAAATATTAGTCCAATAAATGTTCTAATTCAATTTAATGGAAGATTAAAAATATTAGTCGAAGGATCAAAAATAGAAAATAAATTATTTATCATTTTCAATTAATTTTTTTAATAAAATTGCTTTTATTAACATTATTATTATTAGAAATTTTTATATTATAAATATAATAATTTATAATATTAAATAAAATAAAAATTATAATGAAAAAAATAAAAGATATAATTCAATTGATAGGTATTATTTGTGGGATAAAAGAATATTACTTAGTAATAATTTAAATTTGACATATTTATGTTATAAATTAACTAATTCTTTCATTAGAAGTAATTGCTAATTTACTATAAATTGGTTTAAGAGACCAGTACTTGCTTTCAGTCATCTAATGAAGAATAATTATTAATTCAGTTAATAAAATTTTTTATAGAAATTCTTTCAATTACAATAGGTATAAAACTATGATTTGCTCCGCAAATTTCAGAACATTGCCCAAAAAAAATTCCTGGTCGGTTAATAAAAAAACTAGTTTGATTTAACCGACCAGGATTAGCATCTACTTTTACTCCTAAAGATGGGACAGTTCATGAATGAATAACATCTGACGCAGTAACTATGATACGAATTTGATTATTTATAGGTAAAATAATTCGATTATCTACATCTAATAATCGAAAATTATTTAAAGAAAAATCTGGAATTATGTATGAATCAAATTCAATATTATGAAAATCTGAATATTCATATCTTCAGTATCACTGATGCCCAATAGTTTTTAATGTAATTAATGGATTATTTGGTTCGTCTAATAAATATAAAAGACGTAAAGATGGTAAAGCAATAAAAATTAATGTAATTGCTGGAAGAATAGTTCAAATTAATTCAATTATCTGATTTTCTAATAAAAATCGATTAATATATTTATTAAAAAATAATCTTATTATTAAATAACCAACTAAAATAGTAATTATAATTAAAATAATTAAAGCATGATCATGAAAAAAAATAATTTGTTCTATTAATGGTGAAGCTCCGTTTTGTAAATTTAAGTTAGATCAAGTTGCCATTTCTAAAAAAAGGATAAACCTTTATAAATGGGGTTTAAATCCATTACATATAATCTGCCATTTTAGAAATTTCTTAAAATAGGAAGTTCATTATATGAATGTTCTGCTGGAGGTAAATTTTGGTATCATTCAATAGATGAAGGTATATTTAATGGAAAAATAATTAAACGTTGATTTATTAATGATTCTCAAATAATTAATAATATAAATAAAATAGCTAAAAAAGAAATATAAGATCCAATAGAAGATACTAAATTTCATGAGGTATAAGCATCTGGATAGTCTGAATAACGACGAGGTATCCCAGCTAGTCCTAAAAAATGTTGAGGAAAGAAAGTTAAATTAACTCCTAAAAATATAATAAAAAATTGAATTTTTAATAAGTAATTATTTAAATTTAATCCAGTGAATAAAGGGTATCAATGAACAAATCCAGCTATAATAGCAAATACAGCTCCCATAGATAATACATAATGAAAATGAGCAACTACATAGTAAGTATCATGAAGAGTAATATCAATTGAAGAATTAGCTAAAATAACTCCAGTTAATCCCCCTACAGTAAATAAAAATACAAAGCCTAATCTTCATAGTATACTTGGGGAATAATTAATTTGCGTTCCGTGTAAAGTAGCTAATCAACTGAAAATTTTAATTCCAGTTGGTACTGCAATAATTATAGTAGCTGATGTAAAATAAGCTCGTGTATCAATATCTATTCCTACAGTAAATATATGATGAGCTCATACAATAAATCCTAATAATCCGATTGCTATTATAGCATAAATTATTCCTAAACATCCAAAAGTTTCTTTTTTCCCTCTTTCTTGGGAAATAATATGGGAAATTATTCCAAATCCTGGTAAAATTAAAATGTATACTTCTGGATGACCAAAAAATCAAAATAAATGTTGGTATAAAATTGGGTCTCCTCCTCCAGCAGGGTCAAAAAATGAAGTATTTAAATTACGGTCTGTTAAAAGTATGGTAATTGCCCCAGCTAGAACAGGTAAAGAAAGAAGTAAAAGAATAGCAGTAATTTGGACAGATCAAACAAAAAGGGGTATTTGATCTAAAGATATATTATTAGGTTTTATATTAATAATGGTTGTAATAAAATTAATTGCTCCTAGAATTGAAGAAATTCCAGCTAAATGTAATGAAAAAATTGCTAAATCTACTGAACTCCCTCCGTGGGCTATATTAGAAGAAAGAGGGGGGTAAACTGTTCATCCTGTTCCTGCTCCTGTTTCTACAATTCTTCTAGAAATTAGTAATGTTAATGATGGGGGTAATAATCAAAATCTTATATTATTTATTCGAGGGAAAGCTATATCAGGGGCTCCTAATATAAGAGGGACTAATCAATTTCCAAATCCTCCAATTATGATTGGTATAACTATGAAAAAAATTATAATAAATGCATGAGCTGTTACAATAGTATTATAAATTTGATCGTCTCCAATTAATGATCCTGGATTTCCTAATTCAGCTCGGATTAATAGACTTAAAGAAGTTCCTACTATTCCTGATCAAATACCAAAAATAAAATATAATGTACCAATATCTTTATGATTTGTTGAAAAAAGTCATTTTCGCTAATAAAATGGCTGAGGTATAAGCGATAAATTGTAAATTTATTAACGAGAAAAATTCTCTTTTATTAAATAGCTTTATAGTCAAATTTGATTTAAAATTGCAAATTTTAAGGTATATTAATATTAATATTAAGGCTTAAAGAATATTCTTTATTAATAATTTTGAAGATTAGTAGTTTAATTTAACTTAAAACCTTATATTAAATAAAATATAAAGTTCTGAAAATAATTCCAGTTAAAGATAAAAAACAATAAAAATTTAAAAAAAAAATATTTTTATTTTTAATAGAAATTTTAAATCATTTTATTTTTAAATAATTAAATATGAAAGAAGAATATAAAATTCGGGTATAAAAAAATAATAAAATTAAACTTATTATTATTAAAATAAAAGTTAAAAAGTATAATTTATTTTTAATTAAAAAATTAATAATAATTCATTTAGGTAAAAATCCTAAAAAGGGGGGTAATCCCCCTAAAGATAAAAAATTAATTATTAAAGAAAATTTAATAATATAATTTATATTTAATATGAATAATTGATTAATAAAAAATATATTAAAAATATTAAATATAAAACATATAATTCTAATTAGGAATGAATAAATAAAAAAATAAAATAATCATAAATTTCTACTAATTGTTATAGAAATTAATATTCATCTTAAATTATTAATAGAAGAAAAGGCTATAATTTTACGTAAAGAAGTTTGATTTAATCCTCCAATAGCTCCAATAATTGAATTTAATATTACAATAAAAAATAAATAATTTAAATTAAAATAATATGATAATAAAATTATGGGGGTAATTTTTTGTCATGTTATTAAAATAAAATTATTTAATCAAGATAATCCTTCAACAATATTAGGAAATCAAAAATGAAATGGGGCTGATCCTATTTTTATTAATAAAGTTGAGTTAATAAGAATTATTAATAAGTAATTGAAAAAAAAATCATTAAAAATTATTTTTATTAAAATAAAAAATAAAAAATTAATTGAAGCAAAAGCTTGAACAATAAAATATTTTAAAGATGCTTCTGAAGAAAATAAATTATTAGAATTAGAAATTAGAGGGATAAATCTTAATAAATTAATTTCTAATCCAATTCAACATCCAAATCATGAATTTGATGAAATAGAAATTAAAGTTCTGAATATTAAAAAAAAAAAAAAAAAGTTTTTATTTAAATTAAATAAATTTATAATTTAAAATATTTTATTTATAAAAATTTAAATTTTATGTATTTAAATACTATATTTTAGTGTAAATGCACGATAGTTTTTGATACTATAAGTTATAAGTTAAATTATAAAATATAAATAATAAAGGTAGTTTAATTCTACATGATTTATTCTATCAGAATAATCCTTTTTCAGGCACTTTATTTTTAAAAAAAAGGTATTTCCTTTATATTTGGGGTATGAACCCAAAAGCTTTATTTAGCTTATTTTTAATTTTATATTTATATAAATAATTATTGAAATTGGTATAATATAAATAAATAAATAAATAAATAAATAATATAATAATAATATAATAAATTATATAAATAATTTTATAAAAATTCAAATTAATATTTAAATTTATTTTAAAATTCGAATTTAATTTTTTTTTTTTTGTTTTATATTAAAAATTTAAATTTTTAATTTTATTATTTAAATTTTTATAAAATTTAAATAATAATATTAATTATTTAAATTATTAAAAATTTAATTTTAATATTATCATTAAATTAAAATATATTATTAAATTATAGATATATAATATATATATATAAATAATATAAGTTTAAATTTTAATTAAATATATATTTATATTAATAATTATTTAAATATATATTTATTTATATTAATATTAAAATATTTATTTAAATGTTTTTTTTAAATTTAATGTTAGAAATAAATAAGAAAGAAATATTAAATATTAAATAATTTATATTATTTAATTTAAATTTTTATAAAATTTAAATTAAATAATAATTATTAAATAATTTATATTAAAATTTTAATTATAATATTAATTATTTAAATTATATATTTAAAAAAAAAAAAAAAAAAATCTATTTAAAAAAATATATTAATAAATAACTTATTATGATTAAAGAAATTTATTTAAAATTTATTTTACATATAAGTTTTAGCATTAAATTTTAATTATTTAAATAATAATTAAATTAAATATATAGTAATTAATATTAAAAATTTAAGAAATTAAGATTTAGTAATATTTATAATTTATAACTAATTTTGTGCCAGCAGTTGCGGTTATACAAAAATTAAATATAAATTTTATTAGTAATTAAATATTTAATTAAAAATTTAAATTAAATAATAAATTATTAAGTGAAATTTTAATTTATTTAAAAATAATTTAATAATTAATAATTAGGAAATTTTATTATAAACTAGGATTAGATACCCTATTATTAAAAATTAAAATAATAATACTAAAGTAGTATATAATTATTTATTGAAAATTAAATAATTTGGCGGTATTTTAGTTCATTTAGAGGAACCTGTTTAATAATTGATAGTCCACGAATAAATTTACTTAATTTAAAATTTTGTATATCGTTGTTAAAAAAATATTTTTAAAAAAAAATAATATTTAAAAATTATTAAATAAATAAAATCAAATCAAGATGCAGATAATAATTAAGAATATAATGGGTTACATTAATTTTAATTATAATGAATATAAAATTGAAAAATTTTATTAAAAAAGGATTTAAATGTAATTTTATTTAATTAAATAAGATGATTTTAAATTAAAATATGTACATATTGCCCGTCGCTTTCATATATAAATTGAGATAAGTCGTAACAAAGTAGAGGTACTGGAAAGTGTTTCTAGAAAGAAACAAATTAGAGCTTGAGTAAAGTATTTCATTTACATTGAAAAGATATTAAAAATTAATTAATTTGATAAAATAAAAATTAATAAATAAAAAAATAAAAAAAAAAATTATATATTTTAATGGGGGTTAAAGTATATAAATAGAAAAAATTTATTAATTTATAGTATATTAGTATTGTAAAATAAATTTTAAATAAATTGAAAATAAATTTATTTAAAAGTAATTTTAATTTAATGTATCTTGTGTATCAGAGTTTATTAAAATAATTTTTTATAGTAAAAATTCTCGAATTTAAAAGAGTAAATTAATAATAAAAGTTATTGTTGCAAAAATATTTTATATTATTAATTTGAAATGAAATGTTAATCGTTTTTAAATATATCTAGTTTTTTTAGAAAAAAATTTAATTTTATTTTTATTTTATTAAAAAATTAATTATATTTAATTTTTTAAAATAATAAAAATTTATATTTTAAGGGATAAGCTTTAATTTAAAAAATTATAATTAAAATAAAAAATAAAAAAAAAATTAGAATTAAAATTTTTCATAATTTTTAAATTTTTATAAATAATTTTATTTAAAATAAAATTTTTAAATAATTTAATTTTATATAAAAAAAAAATTTTTAATTAAAAAAAATTAGTTATAATGATAAAATTAGTATATATATATAAATTATATTATAATTTTTTTTTAATAATTTATAAAAAAGAATTCGGCAAAAATTTATATTCACTTGTTTATCAAAAACATGTCTTTTTGAAAATAATTTAAAGTCTAATCTGCCCACTGATTTAATTATTAAAGGGCTGCAGTAATTTGACTGTACAAAGGTAGCATAATAATTAGTCTTTTAATTGAAGACTGGAATGAATGATTGGATGAAATATAAACTGTTTCTTTATAATTTATAGAATTTAATTTTTTAATTAAAAAGTTAAAATAATTTTAAAAGACGAGAAGACCCTATAGAGTTTTATAAAATATTTAATTAATATTATTTATAAAATTTATATAAAAATTAAATATTATATTTTGTTGGGGTGATAAAAAAATTAAATAAACTTTTTTTAAAAAATAACATTAATTTATGAATATATGATCCAAAATTTTTGATTAAAAGACTAAATTACCTTAGGGATAACAGCGTAATTTTTTTTTTTAGTTCGAATAAAAAAAAAAGTTTGCGACCTCGATGTTGGATTAAGATAAAATTTAAATGCAAAAGTTTAAAATTTTGATCTGTTCGATCATTAAAATCTTACATGATCTGAGTTCAAACCGGTGTGAGCCAGGTTGGTTTCTATCTTTAAATAAATTTAATATTTTAGTACGAAAGGATCAAATATTATAAATAATTTAATTGAAATGAATATTATTAATAATTAGAATAAAATAAAAATATTTATTAATATATAACTATTTTGGCAGAAAAATGTAATGATTTTAGAAGTCATAAATATATAATTAATTATATATATAGTAAATGATATTAATAGATATATTAATAATTTTTTTAGGGTTATTATTTTTAGTCTTAGGGGTTTTAATTGGTGTAGCATTTTTAACATTATTAGAACGTAAATTATTAGGTTATATTCAAATTCGTAAAGGTCCTAATAAATTAGGAATAATTGGGGTTTTACAGCCTTTTTCTGATGCAATTAAATTATTTAGAAAAGAACAAACTTATCCTTTAATATCTAATTATTTATGTTATTATTTTTCTCCTGTTATTAGATTTATGATGTCTTTATTAATTTGAATTATAATTCCTTATTATTTTAATATAATTAGATTTAATTTAGGATTTTTATTTTTTTTTTGTTCTATTAGATTAGGAGTATATATGATTATAATTTCTGGTTGGTCTTCTAATTCAAATTATACTTTGTTGGGGGGTTTACGAGCTGTTGCTCAGACTATTTCCTATGAAGTTAGTTTGTGTCTATTAATAATGTCTTGTATTTTTTTAGTTATAGATTTTAATTTAGTAAAATATTTTGAATATCAAAATATTATTTGATTTTTTTTTTTAATAATACCTTTAGCTATAATATTATTTTCTTCTATATTAGCTGAAACTAATCGAACTCCCTTTGATTTTTCTGAAGGTGAAAGAGAATTAGTTTCAGGGTTTAATATTGAGTATAGAAGAGGTGGATTTGCTTTAATTTTTTTAGCTGAATATTCAAGAATTTTATTTATAAGAATATTTTTTTGTTTATTATATTTAGGGGGTTATGATTTAAGTTTATTATTTTATTTAAAATTAAGATTAATTAGTTTTTTATTTATTTGAGTTCGAGGAACATTACCTCGTTATCGTTATGATAAATTAATATATTTATGTTGAAAGGGTTATTTACCTATTTCTTTAAATTTTTTATTATTTTATTTAGGTATTAAAATTTTTTTTTAATAAAATAATTTTAGTATAAATTAATAGAATAACAATTCTTTCTTAAGTTTTCAAAACAAATGCTTGTATACAAGCTCATTAATTTAAATTAATTAAAAATAATATCATCTCATATTTTATTTAATAATGGAGTAATAAAAAAATATGTAAAATAAATTACTGTTAAAATTTGTCCAGTAATAATATAAGGTTCTTCGACAGGTCGAGTTCCAATTCATGTTAGTAAAATTACTGTAACTACTATGATTCAAAATATAATTTGATTAATAGGATAAAATTGAATACCTTGTATTTTTTTATTAAAAGTAAAAGGTAAAATAATTAAAATTGCAATAGATAATACTAGGGCAATTACACCCCCTAATTTATTAGGAATTGATCGTAAAATAGCATAAGCAAATAAAAAATATCATTCTGGTTGAATATGAATTGGAGTTACTAAAGGGTTAGCTGGGATAAAATTATCAGGGTCTCCTAATAAATATGGATTTGATAAAGTTAATAATGTTAATAAAAATAATATAATAATGAATCCAATTAAATCCTTGAAAGTAAAAAATGGATGAAAAGGGATTTTATCAATATTACTATTTAATCCTAAGGGATTATTAGATCCAGTTTGATGTAAAAATAATAAATGAATTATAGTTATTATTGCAATAATAAAGGGTAAAATAAAATGGAATGTATAAAATCGTGTAAGAGTTGCGTTATCTACGGCAAATCCACCTCAAATTCAATTAACTAATATATTTCCTAAATATGGGATTGCTGATAAAAGATTAGTAATGACAGTTGCACCTCAGAATGATATTTGTCCTCAAGGTAAAACATATCCTATAAAAGCTGTTGCTATTAATAAAAATAAAATAATTACTCCAATTATTCAAGTGTATTTTAAATTAAATGATTCATAATATATTCCTCGACCGATATGAATATAAATACAAATAAAAAAAAATGAAGCTCCATTAGCATGTAAAGTTCGGATTAATCATCCATAATTAACATTTCGACAAATATAATTTACTCTGAAAAAAGCTATTTCTGTATTAGCTGTATAATATATGGTTAGGAATAATCCTGAAATAATTTGGATTATTAAACATAAACCTAATAAAGATCCAAAATTTCATATAGAAGAAATGTTTGATGGGGAGGGGAGATCAATTAAAGAATTATTAATAATTTTTAAAATAGGGTGTGTTTTTCGAATAGGGAAAAAATTTTTCATTTGTTTTAAATATAATTAAGATGATGATCGTAAAGGCCCTAGATAAATATTAGTAATTTTAACTACAGCAATTAAAGTGACAAATAAATAAATAATTAATATTAATATTAATATAATTTGATTATCATATAATTTAAATAATCTTATTTTATTTTCTTCATTTATAAATAAATTTATATTAAAAAATTTTAATATTTCAAAGTTAAAAAATGAATTTATTCAATTTATATCATTAAAATAAAATATTAATATGTTTAAAAAAATTATTAAAAAAAAAATAAATAAGTTTATTTTTATTGAATATTTAAATATATCATTAGATGCTACTCTACATAAGTAAATAAATAAAACTAATAAACCTCCTAAAAAAGTTAAAAATAAGATATAAGAAAATCAATAAGTTTTAGAAATTATACCTGCTAATAAACAAATAATAATTGTTTGTAGTAGAATAAATAAACCTATAGATAGAGGGTGTTTGATAAATAATATAATAAAAGAAATAATTAATATGGTTGTGGAAAAAATAAATTTAATTTCAATCAAAGAATAGTTTAATAAAAATAATAATTTTGGAGATTATTGATAAAGAGAATTCTTTTTTTTTGAAGTTTTTAAAGAAAAATCTTAATTTTGATTTACAAGACCAATGTTTTATTTAAACTATAAAAACTAATGATAAAATGAATAATAATAATAATTATGATTATATTTATTATTGGTAATATAATTTTTATTTCTAAAAATAAACATTTATTGATTGTTTTATTAAGATTAGAATTTATAGTTTTAGTTTTATATTTTTTTATATTAGTTTTATTTAGTTATAATGATTATAATATATATATATTAATAGTTTTTTTAGTTTTTTCAGTTTGTGAAGGAGCTTTAGGGTTATCTATTTTAGTATCTATAATTCGTACTCATGGTAATGATTATTTTCAAAGTTATAATTTATTATAATATAAATAATTATGATAAAATTTTTATTTTTAATAATGTTTATGATTCCTTTATGTTTTAAAAAAAATATATTTTGATTGGTTCAAATAATAATATTTTTTTTAATGTTTATATTTTTAATTTTAAATATTAATTTAAATTTTTTTAGAAATATAAGTTATATATTTGGTTGTGATTTAATTTCTTTTGGGATAATTTTATTAAGAATTTGAATTTGTAGTTTAATAATTATAGCTAGAGAAAATTTATTAAAAATAAATTTTTATATTCATTTTTTTTTATTTAATATTTTATTTATATTAATTATGTTATATTTAACATTTAGAGTTTTAAATTTATTTATATTTTATTTATTTTTTGAAGGAAGATTAATTCCTACTTTAATATTAATTGTAGGGTGAGGGTATCAACCTGAACGAATTCAAGCGGGTATATATTTATTATTTTATACATTGTTTGCTTCTTTACCAATATTATTAGGAATTTTATATATAAGTGATATTATAAATAGAATAATAATTTATTTTATAAAATTTTTTAATTTAAATTCATATATTTTATACTTATCTATAATAATGGCTTTTTTAGTAAAAATACCTATATATTTTGTTCATTTATGATTACCTAAAGCTCATGTTGAGGCCCCAGTTTCGGGGTCGATAATTTTAGCTGGAATTATACTTAAATTAGGTGGTTATGGGTTAATACGGATAATAATTTTTTTTGAGAGAATTAATATGAAAATAGGAATTTTTTGAATTGTTATTAGAATAGTAGGTGGATTTTATATTAGATTAAAATGTTTTTGTCAAGTTGATATAAAATCTTTAATTGCTTATTCTTCTGTATGTCATATAAGAATAGTAATTGGTGGGATTATAACAATGAATTATTGAGGTTACTTAGGTTCTTATGTTTTAATATTAGGGCATGGGTTATGTTCTTCTGGTATATTTTGTTTAGCTAATTTAAATTATGAGCGAATTCATAGACGAAGTTTATATATTAATAAGGGTATAATAAATTTTATACCTTCTATAAGATTATGATGATTTTTATTAATATCTTCTAATATAGCTGCTCCTCCCTCATTAAATTTAATAGGGGAAATTAGATTAATTAATAGATTAGTTAGTTGATCATGAGTTTCTATAATTATATTAATAATAATTTCTTTTTTCAGAGCTGGTTATAGTTTATATTTATACTCGTTTACTCAACATGGAAAATATTATTTAGGGATTTATAGATTTTATATAGGGGTTTCTCGAGAATATCTAATATTAATATTACATTGATTACCTTTAAATATTTTAATTTTAAAAATTGATTATTTAATAATTTGAATTTATTTAAATAATTTAATAAAAATATTGATTTGTGGAGTCAAAAATGTGAAATTCACTTTAAATTATTATAAAAAATTTTTCAATTTGTTTTAATAGATTTATTTTTTTATTTATATTTAGAATAATAAATTTTATTTTATTAATTTATTTTTTGATAAATAACTTAGTAGTATTTTTAGAATGAGAATTAATTTCTTTTAATTCAATAAATATTGTTATATCAATTTTATTAGATTGAATATCATTAGTTTTTATAATATTTGTTTCTTTAATTTCTTCAGTTGTTATTTATTATAGAAAAAGATATATAGGGTCTGAAATAAATTTAAATCGATTTATTTATTTAGTTTTATTATTTGTATTTTCAATAATTTTATTAATTATTAGTCCTAATATAATTAGAATTTTTTTAGGGTGAGATGGTTTAGGTTTAGTTTCTTATTGTTTAGTGATTTTTTATCAAAATATAAAATCTTTTAATGCTGGGATATTAACGGCTTTATCTAATCGAATTGGGGATGTTTTTATTTTAATAGTAATTTCTTGATTAATAAATTATGGGAGTTGAAATTTTATTTTTTATATAAATTTTATAAAAAATGATTTTAATATAATAGTAGTTAGTTTCTTAATTATTGTTGCAGCAATAACAAAAAGAGCTCAAATTCCATTTAGTTCTTGGTTACCTGCTGCTATAGCTGCCCCTACTCCAGTTTCTGCTTTAGTTCATTCTTCAACTTTAGTAACTGCAGGAGTTTATTTATTAATTCGATTTAATATATTATTAATGGATACTTTATTTATTAAATTATTTATATTGTTAGCAGGTTTAACAATATTTATAGCTGGGATTAGAGCTAATTACGAGTTTGATTTAAAAAAAATTATTGCTTTATCTACTTTAAGACAATTAGGTTTAATAATAAGAATTTTAAGAATAGGATTCCCTAATTTAGCTTTTTTTCATTTATTAACTCATGCGATATTTAAAGCTTTGTTGTTTATATGTGCTGGGGTAATTATTCATATAATAAATGATATTCAAGATATTCGTTATATAGGGGGTTTAAGATTTTATATTCCTTTAACATCTTTATGTATAAATATTTCTAATTTAGCATTATGTGGAATTCCCTTTTTAGCTGGGTTTTATTCTAAGGATTTAATTTTAGATATAGTTAGAATAAGAAATTTAAATTTAATAATTTTTTTTTTATATTATTTATCTACTGGGTTAACAATATTTTATACAATTCGTTTATTAAGATATTTAATAATTAATGATTATAATTTATTAACAATTTATAATTTATATGATGAAGATTATATTATATTAAAAAGTATATTTGTTTTATTATTTATAAGTTTAATTAGAGGAAGTATAATAAGATGATTATTATTTTCTTATCCCTACATAATTTATTTACCAATAAATTTAAAATTAATAGTGATTTATGTTAGATTTTTAGGGGGTTTATTAGGTTATTATATTAGAACAATGAAAATTCATATATATAATAAATTTATTTACAGATTTGAATTAAGAAATTTTTTATCTTTAATATGATTTATACCTAATATTTCGACTTATGGTTTAAATTACTATTTTTTAAATTTTAGACAAAAATTATTTAAAAATATTGATATAGGATGAAGAGAAGTTTATAGAGGTAAGGGTATTTATGATACAATAAAAAATTATTCAGTAATTTATTATTTTTATCAAATAAATAATTTAAAAATTTATTTATTTAGATTTATATTATTTATATTAATTTTTATAATATTATTAATACTATAA